>CAUYPK010104670.1:0-64266 GCA_963574355.1 Loris lydekkerianus | reverse complement strand
TGCCGGAGGTGGCAGGCTCAAACCCAGCCCCAGCCAAACTACAAAAACCAAAAACCAAAAACCAAAAACCCAAAAAACACATTTATATTCTACATTTAGTAAATTTCACATGTACTCTTCTAAGATGCACTGTAGGTGTGGTCCCACCAATTACCCTCCCTCCACCCATCCTCCCCCTCCCCGCCCCTCCGCTCCCTCTCCCCTTTCCCCTCCTTAAATTAAACATTTTTATTTTGAGATAATTGTGGATTCACATGGCATTGTAAAAAAAATAATATAGAGAAACCCTGTGTAGCCATTACCCAGTTTTCCTCCAATGGAAAAAAATCTTATAAAACTTTAAAATTTATAAAACAACTAGGATACTGGCATCGGCACAGTCAAGACACAGAACATTTCTGTCTCCTAAATGGTCTCTCCTGGTAGCCTTTATAGCCACACCCCCTCCCTCTTGCCTCACTCCCTGCTTAATCTCTGGCAACATTCCATCTGTTCTCCATATCTGGATGCACTACTTTTACAAAATAATTCATGAGTGGTATTGATCTGTCTGGTTGTCAATGAGAAGAAGTCTTTCTCCTGTAACTTGGAAGGCAGATGCCCCCACATTTGTACACTTAACGGCAGAACTTTAATCTGTCTAGTGGGTATTTATGAGAGCTGGGGCACTCAGCAGACCCATGAATTTATCACCAAACCACGAAGGATCAATTCATAATCTCTTTGCCTCACATTGGCTGCCTGACCTTGGACAAATTAGGAGACATCTCTTAAACTAAGGTTTTTACCAAGAGGAAGAAAAAAAAAGAGGAGTATAGTGACGTTTACCTCAAAAAACAGAACTAAATGACTTGATAGAAGTAAATGATTCAGCCTAGCAACTGGTACATACTAATCCTTCTGGAACCTGACGGAGGTGGTTCTATCTATAGAAGAGTTCAGAATGTGAGGAAAAAGCAGTAAATCCCGTATTTCTAACTCTACTTTCTCAGTCTCAGGGGGGAAAAAAAGACAATAAAATTCACATAATATTCTTCACCAAAATTAATCATTAAGTCATTAAGTTATTCAGAAAATGTGAAATTAGAATTAGAATTAGAAAATACCCTTGATCAATGTTTTAACTGTGAATAACAGAGAAATAGTGGCATTTGCTTTTCATGATTAGCAGTTTATGGATTTTTTTTTTTTAACTGTACTAGAATTTTCCCCTAAAAAAATACCTTTATTTTACTGTGTGGTCTTAACTTATATCATAACCCTAAATGTGCACCTGGACTGATTTAAATTTATTCTCTACTACTAAGGAAGCTGATTCCAAGAGCAGCTGGGCAGAACAGTGTCTGTAATTGATGTAACATATTGGTAAATCAACACATTTAGCTTTCCCCCAGTGAGTCATGCAGCTGTATACACCTAAAATAAACTGTAATTCTACCTCCCACAAGCTGGTTTGAAGCTTATCTGCTAATGTTTATTGGGTGATTGATAAAAGTGGAATAATTATGTTGAATTTGTTTTTCTTTCTGGCGTTTCCAGTGCTTCTTTACAAACAAGTCTTTTTGAGAGAATATTTGGAGCTTAATGCTTTCCATTCTCTATACCTCCTTTGACATGCTGGTAGCAATATGGAGGTAAGTAGATGTGTTCGTCGGTAGTAATATTTTCTTTTACTAGAGTTCGATCAATCAGATCTTAGCACATATGCCATGGATGTAGTGGCTTTGTCAAATCCTATGTAATTCTCAAAAACTAGTTTAACAATGGCAATGAAATATGTGTGTAGAAATTTTCTCCTGTCTTTCTAAGTGAAATAACACGTTGGTTCATAAATGAATGTGTGAGATTGATTCTATTTTGAATGGAACTTATTATCTTTCTGTACACGTCATTCCCTGTAAAGGTGTGTTGAGAAGTCTATATTTTCATTTACTTTATAACTATGAGAGGAAACATCTATTATAATTAATAATTGAATTATGAGCTTAGAATTGGGGCAGAGGCAGATAATGAAACATTTTCATGGGATCTACTTTGCACAGATTCTCAGGCTAAAATCATAAAGTAATCGATGACACACGAGACCTTGTCAATCCCTTGGGCCAGACTTCACCAGAGCTGAGTGGTGAATGTAGCGCAGCCCAGCGCAGTAGGCCCCAAATAAAGCCCCCGACAGGGGTGGGGAACATGTCGGCATCTGATTTTAAGGCAGGTCTTTTTTAAACACCAAAGGAGACAAAGTTTTATCTTTCTCTGTTGCACCCCTTTATATAAAAGGATGAATTCTGTGAAATTTGGATTCAGTCCAAAGGCTGCACGTAAGAACCTAGAAGGCTGCTAGCTGCCTTATGATCACAAGTTCCCCACCCTGTGTCCCCAGGGATCTGCCCAGTTATTCTCTGTTTCATTTGAATTATGGTGATTACAAAAAATAGGGGATAATTTATAGGCAGAAATTTAGAAATTACATACTGTATTTGGGAAAGCATCAAGGATTGGTGAAAGAATATTTTTGTGAGAACAAGGTCTGGGAATTTCTAGAAGGGCAGAGACTCACAGTATCCTCTATTTGAAGATTTAGACTTCTAATGCATTTTTATACAGTTAATGGTTATAAATGGGTATACATGCCCATTTATTGAAGTATCTACTTGTTAGTTGATCATTGATTTTTCTTTAGATTTCAAATGAAGCTTGAATAGAAGAGTTAAATTTAGGGCCCAAAGTGACAATAGTTAAATAATGTGGCCATGATTAATCGAGTACTTACTATGTTCAGATCCATAAGTAAGTGCTTTACATGAATTGTATCCTTTAATCCTCAAAATAACATTATGGAATTCATATTTCATTGTCAATATTACTATTAAAAGCAAGGTGAATCTTAAAGAAGAAGTAACATACTCAAGTTTTAAGTATTCAGGAAATGTATATCTAATAAATTTCTAATCCCTACTTCAACCCTCTAAAATAAGTCGTAGATAGGGCACAACTTGTTGACTTTTTTACTCAATGAAACATAAACTTTACAAATAATAAAAAAATCTCACCTCAACCTTGCCTTGAAATATAAATGTTTCGCTTAACTTATCTGGTCTAAATTTCTACAGTTGGGTTGCCTCAGATATATAAACTCTCTTTGAATCTAAATGTATTACACAGTCCCTGAAGTGCCTTTTAATTGAAAACTAAAACTGCTGGCAATTGTCTAACAGCTGGAGTGTCTCTGAAGAGCTGGCATTCAGGGGACTATTTCTTTATACTCCCATTTTCTCACTAGTGATCACACCGCTAAAATCTTGATAAACTCATCGAGTTTTGTTTTGTTTTTATGTCAATTTAACATTGTCAAACAGCAATCCCAATCAGATTAATGAGCAGATAACTGCTGTCTTTTATGGTATCATTTCCCTCATGGAATAATATAACATATATTACTTATAATTACTGTTGATTGAGCAATGATTACAAGCTTTGGAGAAATACACAAAGCACAAAAAGGTTTTCTTGAAAAATACCACCAAAAAGACACAGCCATGTCAATTGAGTCTATAAGACATTATTCAACTTTTTTATTCTTTTTTTGAAAATGGACAAATAGAAATTGTCCATGTTTATGGTATATAACGTGATGTTTTAATATATGTATACATTATGGAATGGCTGAATGAATCTAATTAGCATATTCATTACGTCACATACTTTCTGTGGTGAGAACACTTAAAATCTACTCTCTCAGCAATTTGCACATATATAATATATTGTTACTGACTATATTCACAGTAGATCATTTGCCCTTGTGGCCAATATAGTTCCACCCCACCCCCTTCACTTTCTTCTCTCTGTGAATTCAGATTTTCAGACTCCACATGTAGGTCAGAAAATGTAGTATTTGCTTTTCTGTGCCTGTCATATTTCACCTACCATAAAGTTCTCTACCTTCAACAATGTTATCCCAAATGACAAGATTTCCTTCTTTTGTAAGGCTCAATGGTATCCCATTATGTATACAGACATCATTTTCTTTATTTATTCATGGATGGTTGAATAGTTGATTTATACCTTGGCTCTTGTGAATAAAGCTGAATGTGAGTATGTAGATATCTCTTCAACATACTGATTTCATCTCCTTTGGATACATACCCACATCTGGAACTGCTGAATTATATGTCAGTTCTATTTTTAATTATTTTGAGGAACCTTCATGGCTGTACTAATTTACATTCCCACCAACAAAGTGCAAGGATTTCCTTTTTTTCCTCATCTTCCCCAATGCTTATCTTTTATTTTCTGGATAGCCATTCTAACAAGTGTGGTTTGATTTGCATTGCCCTGATGATTCATGATGGTGAACACTTTTTTATACACCATTTAATCATTGGATATGTCTTTTGAGAAATGTCTTTTTGGGTCCTTTGCCCATTTTTTTGATTACGGTCTGTTTTACTATTGAGTTGTTTGTATATCATGAGTATTAACTCCCTGTCAGATGTGTGGTTTGGAGATATTTCCTCTTGTAGCTTGTCCTTTCACCCTGATGACTGTTTCCTTTGCTGTGCAGAAGCTTTTTAGTTTGATAACATCCCACCTCTCGATCTTCGCTTTTGTATCCTTGCTTTTGGGGTCATGAACAAAAAGTTATTGCCTAGACCAGTGTTATGACGCTCACTTTCTCCGTATGTTTTCTCCTAGTAATTTTCCAGTTTTAGGTCTTACTTTTAATTCTTTAGCCCAAGTTGTATTGGTTTCTGTGTTATGGTATGATAAAAATGTCCAATTTCTTTCTTTTGCACTTGGTCATATCATTTTCACATTTATTGAAGAGAATTCCCTTTTTCTATGTTGTTGGAACCATTTTGGAAATCAATTGACTATAAATTCATGTATAGGGCTTTCTATTCTGTTCCTTTTGCCTATGTATCTGTTGAATGCCAGTGCCCTCTGGTTTCAATTATTATATCTTCATAGTAGATTTTTTAAATGAGGTAGTGTCATGCCTCTGGCTTTGTTTTTTTGTCCAAGATCCTTTGGCTATTCAGAATCTTTCATAAAAGATTTTAGGACTGTTTTTTCTATTTCCATAAAAAATGTCATTAGAATTTTGATGGGGATTGTATTGAATCTATAGATTACTTTGGATAGTAAGGTTATTTTAACAATACTGATTTTTTTAATACATTGTTGGTAGAATTGAAAACTAAAGGAAGAGCAGAGAGAGGGAAGGAGGAAGGGGAGTGGGACCTTGATGTGTGCCACACCTTTTGGGGGCAAGACATGATTGTAAGAGGGAATTTACCTAACAAATGCAATCAGTAACCTGGTTTCTTGTACCCCCAATGTACCCCAACAATTAAAAAAAAAAAGAAAGAAAGAAAGAAAGAAAGAAAACTAATTCAACCGTTTTGGAAGGAAGTATGGAGAATCCTCAAAGAATTCAGATTAGACCTCCCATTTGATCCTGCAATCCCATTACTAGGCATCTACCCAGAAAAACAAAATCATTTTGTCATAAGGACACTTGTACTAGACTGTTTATCTCAGCTCAATTTATAATCGCCAAAATGTGGAAACAACCTAAATGCCCACCAAGTCAGAACTGGATTAACAAGCTGTGGTATATGTATACCATGGAATACTCTTCAGAATACTATTTAAAAAGATGGAGACTTTACATCCTTTGTATTAACCTGGATAGAGTTAGAACACATTCTTCTTATTAAAGTATTACAAGAATGGAGAAGCAAAAATCCAATGTACTCAATACTAATATGAAGCCAGTAGAGGTTCTAATACATACCCACATAAGAAAAAAACTCAAATCAATTTAAGGTGGGAGGAGGGGGAACAAAGCAGTGGGGAGAGGGGCAGAGAGGGAGATAGGAGGTTACAGAGTACGGCACATCTCTTGGGCATGGGATACAACCATAAGGGGGACTTTACCTAACAAATGCAAGCAATGTAACCTAATTCTTTATATCCTCAGTGAACCCCAAACAATAACATTTTTTAAAAATAATATTAATTTTTCTAATTTCTGAATTCTTAATATCATCCCATTTATTTGTGCTTTCAATTTCATTTTCAATGTTTTATAATTTTCAGTGTAGAGTTCTTTCATTTACCTCCTTGGCTAAATTTATTTCTAAGTAATATTTTGTAGCTATTGTTATTAGGACTTTTTTTTTTTGAAGTTTGGCCAGGGCTGGATTTGAACCTGTCACCTCCGGCATATGGGGCCAGCGCCCTACTCCTTTGAGCCACAGGCACCGCCCTGTTATTGGGATTTTTTAAGATTTCTTTTTCAATGGTTTTTTGTTAATGTATAGAAACACTACTAATAACTTATATCACCTTTAAATGAGATAGGATGTACAGGTTTAAATAAGCAGTTATATTTAGAAATTCACATATTGGTAGATAGTTATGTCATGATTATCATAAAAATGACACTGGGAAATCACTTAATTGCAACTCTAATTTAGGAATATTTGAAATATGCCATTGATTAAAAATTAATCCATACTTTTAGATCATTTATCAATTTTAATCATTCTTTTCAATATTAAGTTGCTCCCTTCACATTAGTTTTAAAGGCATAGAGTACTTTCAAGCATTGTTTTACTTTTGCATTTTGTATCTTGTAATGAATGTTGAAACAACGACTATACCTTGAAGAACAATACTGTTTTATGGTATTATTTCACTGGAGTGTTTCCTTATGGAAGATGTCAGTTATATTTTTTTCCATAAGCAATGGCTTGCTATCTATCACAGTTTAAATCCCAACATATTATCATTGTATATTAACTTATCACTAATACATTGACTTTAAAATAATTTCAATGATAAATTAAAGGGTAAAAAAATCAACATTCTGGCAGGAAGACAGTACTATAGCTATTAAGTTTCTTTAATAAAAGCCATATAGCAATAAAACAAAGTACCTGTACTTTATAAACTCATTCTCATTTTGAGAGAGGACATCTTTAGAATAGGCTTTTGATTCATTGTCTTAATTCTGTTTTTAATCCCAAATACTATTATAATTAAATGACATTCAAATGCTTACTATTCAATAAATCAATTTAATTTGAAAAGCTTACTGGGAGTTAACTATTGAGAAAAATGTTATTTTTGTTTTTTAACCACTCACTTTCCTCAACATACAAAATTCAACTGAGTGAACAATAATATTTTCAGTTGTTTTTAGCAATAACCATTTTTGCTTTATAGTCTGGAGTCTAAGATGGGGCTCATGACTTTGCTTCTGTTTAAACACATGCCTGATATTTCATCTGTTAAATATCCAAACATGATTAATAGGATGAGAAAATGTTGATGGCCATGAATAACCCTTGAACCTAAGTCCAAAGCAGAAGTTATGCAAATGGATTAATTGCAATTTAAGTTCCTACATATTGGCCTGTTGTAGAGAAGAAGACAGGAATGGGGTGTCAGAAATCTTCTAGCCCATGTTAGTTCATAACTTTATTCTGCTACTTTGTTTATGCACCTTCTTTCCTATATACATTTTCCTACAGTTTGTTCCCTGAGAAAAGACTGTACTACCTCTAGCATGGTGTCCCACTCAAGAATGAGAAGGTTTACCAAGTAACTCATAGGGCAATGAAGGGGTTATTTGCCTAACAACAAAATAAAATGAATCACTGGCCCGGCTAGAAAAATAGGACTGCTTAGCCTCCTTGTGCCAGAGGCATCAGTGCTTCCTGGGATGCAACTATGGATTCTGCCAGACGAACATATGGCAGATACTAATTAGAAGGCTCCACTGGGAAAAAGCCATGCAGGTTCAGAGCCATTTCTAGAATGCTGGAAATTTCTTGCAACCGCATACTCTGTGGTCTTGTTTAGCCTTCTGGTCAAATTTGCAAGTTGTATGACAAACCTATTTATGGATTGTATGACAAGTTGCACACAGGCCATAAGTGAAGGAATTCTAGAATTAATATATTAGGAAGGTTATATCAGAATTACTCCAGTTGAGTTATTTGCTGGTATGGCTTTGTAATACACCGAGGACAGGAAATGAGATAAATGGATAACTGCTAATTATGACATATGAGGCTTGCCTAAATGCTGTCTTTGTGACTTCATTTCATTATTATTACAATTGCCTTATTTTTTCAATTTTAGTTCATTTAAGTTTCATATTATTGCTGAGTTTAGATCTGGAATATTAGGTGGCTCTGTGTTATCAGGTATTTTAAGACAAAAATTTCACAGTTGTAATAGAGAAAGATACATGTATGTGTGTATGAAATGAATTTTAACTGAAAAGAAACATGTTTTTCCAGTGTGAAATGCAATATTTTTAAAAGCACATAAACATTTTACTGCTGCACATAGGGAATTCTTAATGTTATGTATAAGTTTACCTGAGGGCATTGACTTGTTACTAATAGGCAGGCCTCCGTTTTTCCTGTTTGCAGGTCACTCTGTATAAAATGCCACATAGTTCTGCCTGTCCCTTGCTTTACCCATGCCTGGACGCACCTATCTTGAGCTAGTGAAGATACATTGTTTGCTCTGTGATAATTGGTTAATAATTGGTTGCCTCCCGATGTCTCATATATTAAAACTGTATTATATCTTAAAACAGTAGCTTGTTCTAGCCAGAGAGTAAACACTATGTGTTGATGGACTTTTAAATTTAAGCATAAATAGCTAAATGCATCTGCTATTTTGGTTTTAGCCCAATCCCTTTTTATTATATTATCTTTAGTTTTGTTGGGGGGGTTGTTTTCAAATTGATTTTTGCTTGAGGAGGCTTACCTTTTACTGTGTATATCATCAGGCCATGAAACCAAGCACAAACACAGATAGTTTGATTATTGACATTAATAAAAAAGAACGCTTCTATGATATTTGTCAAAGGATTAAAATTGAAGCTGTTGATGAAACACATATTTCAGCACATCTCAGCTGTGATATTTTCTTATGGGAATCCTTTCTCCCTGAAGATCTCGCTCACATGTGCAGCTTTAGGAATACATTAACACTCTTGATCAAATTAACAAAACTTGTTTTTAAATACCTCCTTCCATCATGGGAATAAGCTTTTGTTGATGAAACATAAGATGCAAAAGGAAAAATTGGGGGCTGCCGGGGTGTAGAAAGAGATTCTCTTCTTTTTAGCAGAGTCTTCATACCAATAAGCCAAAGGTCCAGGCATCCTAATCTCTTAGCGTGAGGTGTCAGGTAAACAGAGAGAAGAAGGAAGGACTTCACTTAGAAGGGCAATGCCATTAGCAGAAGCATTGGGACATTTCTTTAAAGATGTTATCATACATCCCTTCACGGCCTTTTGGCTAAGATCAAGTGTAAAGATGTTATCATAGGTGTTAATGTGGGACAAAGAGGGGAAGGCCAGTCTATCTACGGCCCCAATTGGTAGAGAGTTGGGTCTGCTTTATACTTATTTATCAGGCCAAGGAAACAATTCTTGGTGTTTGAGCAGCCTGAGTATGTTTTAGGGATGATTAATGGGACAGCAATGTGGTGATTAATTGGAGGTGGAAGGCATAAGTACAAGATTAATAAAGACAGTGTGAGCTCTTTCAATAATACAGCCCTGTGTACAACCTTCCCTCCCTCCCTTCCCTTCCTCCCTCTCTTTTCCTTCCTTCCTTCCTTCCTTCCTTCCTTCCTTCCTTCCTTCCTTCCTTCCTTCCTTCCTTCCTTTCTCTTTCTTTCTTTCTTCCTCTCTTTCTCTCTTTCTTTTGTTTTTAAAGACAGACTCTCACTCAGTCCCTCTGGGTAGAGTGCTGTGGTGTCATAGCTCACAGCAACCTCAAACTCTTGGGCTCAAGCGATCCTCCTGCCTCAGCCTCCTGTGTAGCTGGGACTATAGGCACCTGCCACCACACCGGGCTAGTTTTCTATTTTTTAGTAGAAACAGAGTATGGCTCTTTCTCAGGCTGGTCTTGAACTCCTGAGCTCAAGCAATTCACCCACCTCAGCCTCTTGTTCCCTCTTCTTTCACCCGTTGAAAATAATTTGAACACAAGAATTTCAGAACCTCGAGGTATTGTTCTATTACAAATATCTCATGTTCAGAAAAATATCTCTATCTCACTACCGGAGAGATTCACTGAGATAGAAATGGCTTCTGGGTAAGTTGAGATTGATCCTGATTTAATGTTTCATGTTGGGTTTCTAATGGCAGGGTTTCTAATTCTTTGAGTCAATGAAGATCCAACTCCATAGAAAGATGACAGAGAGATGTATTACTCACCTCAAGAAAGGCCTGCATGAAGTAGTATTCTACTACTTCAGAACAGAAGTATTCTATATTCTCAGAACAGAATGATGTGGAATTTAGAATAACTTTTAATCGTGTGCACAATTTCATTCTAAAAATAGTTTGTGGCTCTGCTGTCATATCATGCATATTCCTGTACAGCAGCCACTAACTAACTGTTTTTCAACTATATTTACATTTATAATGACTTGAATCTGGTCGTCATTCTGGTAGAGTTCACTAAAGTAGTCCATCCTTAATCATTACTTTTCAGTTGTAGTAGCATTATCATGAATATTGAATCATAGCCAGATTTTCTTATGGAAATATCATATGTAAAACAAGGTTATTAAAATATAGGTGGACATCAAATTATTCTTGAAAAAGCAGTAGGCAGCGATTAGGTATTATGTTCTCAAAGTTCCAGTAATCTAAAGACTGGATCTAAAGATGTTCAGCTAACAATTGTGTCAAAACTATGTTTTCCCTAGTATTTTCCAGAGTACTAGGATGCTGATTGTCTTTTAATTTTTTCTGATTTCCTAACAATAAAATAAGGGGTTTTGTTTCAGATATTTTTCATCGTGAAGATGTGAAAATGTTTTACTCTGATTGGGACTCTTTATTTTAACCTTTAAAAGCAAACAAACCCAAGTGAATTTCGAGAGAACACGAGTCCCAGGTTCCTTTTAGAGAATAGTTGCTAATCATATTATTTTACTTTACCACATGATTCATTTAAATAGTTGTACAAGTTTCAAGAGTTTTACTTCACTAGCAGTATGAAAAGGCAAGGATTAGCTCAGCAAGGGCTTAAGTGGATGCATGACATGGTTATGTGCTCATACTTTTTTGTTAATTCATATAATTTTGGTGCCTTTAGATGGTGTAAATAACCAACCTTATCACAAAATAAATCCTCTATTTTGTGTTTTGGGCATATAACTACCCACAGTACAGGAAAAGAGTACATACTTCGAGGGCAAACCAGCTTTTTAGAGCCCTCCTTTTATGGGTTAGGCACTGTTCCAAGCACTCAGGAGAAAGCAGAAAATAAAATAGATCAAATCCCTTCCTTTATGCAGCTTTAATTTTAGTGTAGGGATACAGACATTAAGATCATAAACAAATTTATTTTGGGTGGTGATAAATTTCAATGAAGGAAAATAAAGTAGATTAGGAGCAGGAGGTATTGCTGATGGGAAGGGGCATGGTAAGAAACAGAATTTAACCTGTCCTTGATATGACTTAGCATTGTTTATTATAAATATTCATATTTTCATGACTCATTGTTACAGTTATGATTGTCACTAAGCATAGATTTATGATCTCAATAATACCTGCTCTAGAACTCATGATACCATTATAGTATCGATATAGTATAGATACCAGCCTCTCATTATACCATTTACTACAGCAGAACCTCTAAGTTGACCACCCAAAGGAATGTAACAAACTGGTCAACAACCAGAGGTGGTCGACATAAGGAACTAGCCCTACTGTACTGATTCATGTGTGTGGTGTATGTCCAGTCTGTCAAAATTAGGTCAACTTAGGGAGGTGGTCAAAGTAGGAGAGGTGGTCAACTATAGAGGTTCTGTTGTATCCATTACTTGTATGGGCAAGGAAGCCTGGAAATTAACCTGGTTAGAAAAATTGTGTTAATCAATCCAGCTCTACATGAATGCTAGGGAAGGTTCATAATTTTAATTTAAACAATTTGCTCTGCAATCTCAGTAACTTTTTTGTTTATACTTTGATCAGCTTTGAAGAGTTTGGACTGAATAACATTTAATTATTCATAGTCATTTTTGTCCCCATAAGTGTCCATGTCTGGATTGCTTCCAATTCATTGAAGACTCCTAAATTGTTTACTAAAATATGAGTAACTAAGGTTATTAATATATTATGTAACATAACATTGATGATGATTGCTTCAGCTAATAGTGTGCTTTTCAAAGCAAAATGGCTTTTACTTGTATAACTTGTATTATTTGGATCAGAACCTTAATTCTTCACTCTTCGTCTGTACAAACAGAGATAAAACTGATACAAATTACAGTTTTGCCACCCAAGCATTATGTAACGGGTAAATTCTCCTGACCTTCTTCACAATGTTATGATAGCTAATGTTAATAATAGTCATGTAGCATTCCTACTACCTCAGCAGAATGAGTGGTATATATTTAAAAATGAAGGTGACTTGCTCTGAGTCCCTTTTCTGAATAGTTAAGCATTCCTTAGAGGATTACTATATATCTGTACAGAGGAAATGGCACTGATATTAAAATAAATGAAAATGAGTTGGTTTCCTTCTGCTCTATACATAAACCCCTTTTTGCAAATGTGCTGTCAGCATGGGCAATCTTAACTTCACTCTTTTACAGTCTTACATATGTATTGTCAAAATCTATTTTGCCAACTTCTATGTAGACCCAGGCAGGACTTCACACCTCCTTACACTAGACTGGAAAAGATACAATGTAAAACGTAGTGATATGTGATCAATCAATTCAATTCAGTTTAATAATGAGATCTAATTGTTGGTGTCATGCACATGAAGCAGCCCCTGTCCTCTCCACATCACACACAATTACCCAAATCAATTGACTAAACTCTTCCCCCTTCTGGCTTACTTTCTTTTGCCGAAAGCAGAATAGCTACGGGACTAAGTTTGTTTCCATGTTCAGCATGCTCTTCCTAATGGCTGGTAGACTCCGTCAGTACATTACAATGAAGAACATGTTTTTATTACCGAGACAATTCACCACTCAACTGTAACAACAATTTTATTATTCTTTACAACTGATAAAGTAGTTTCAGACACATTGTTAAAAAAATTTTGGTGCTCCCAACAGCCTTGTAAGTGGGTCAAGAATTAATATTCCTGCCTATTTCTATAATTTATGTATTGTAGTTGATGGCAATTTACTTTTAAAGTACTGGTAAGAACAATTTTTACAAAATAAAATAAGGAGCTACATACATATTTAGATGTATGTGTGACATGTGTATTTGTTATCTGTAAATATCGTGTTCATATTGGAATTTCCAGGCATAATTCTGGAGAATCCTTTTAAAAATGATCCTCCTGCCTTAGCGTTTCATATTGTATTTATATATTGGTGTATATATGACATATTATAAATGTTAAAGAACCATCCAGAGGCAATGTAAAGTAACTAAGTAACTTAAGACAAATAAATAACTTTTCCTTTGGCTAATTTATTTTGAGCTTAACATTTACCTAAGATTGAAGTTTTATTATTTTGGGAATAACATTTGTAACCAATATTTCGTGGAATGATGGAAAAGTGAAAAGAAATCCATCAGATTGTAATACATTGTCAAAGTTATATTATGATAAAAACACTGTCACGTGTATGAAATTGTGAATAGCAAATATTAAGCTTTATCTAAGATGAAGTTGAATTTATTGCTTTTTCCTTATAAATGGGATAAAGTGTTTACATACACCATTTAAAAAAACACTGCATTTATACTTCGGCTTTTCATTAGAAAATGAACATGCTATATTACTAACTTAGAAATGGATTCACCAAATGGGACAATAATTAAGAATTTTGTCCACAATACTTTTAAAATGTTATTAATGAAATAATATTTTAAGTACCCAAAATGACCTAGGCAAATAGCAACTATTTAAGATAAGGCAAATATTATTACTTTGTGTGAATATTAATATTATTATTTTCTTATGCAAATGGTCTCAATAAATCTCTAAAGCATGGGTATTGCTCATTTGACTGTCTTGACCCTCGAATTTCTTGTACATAAAGAAGATTGAAAGCTAATGCCATTCATGTTATATAATTTGTATTAGTAGGCATGCCATTCTATGAAAATAAAATATAAATTTTAATGGAAGCAGACATTTTTGAATTAGTATATAAGTTCAAGAAACTTTAAAGCTATTAATCTAATATTATGTGAATAGGAATATTTCACTATTAGAAATATACATTTCTTAAAACATTAAAATTATCTGTTTAGTTTTTTCATAGGAATATAAACATGTTAAGAGTCCTTTAAATTTTCACTAAATGTTAAGAGGTCAAAAATACCGCACTTTCTTCTGGATTTCCACTAGGGGGTGATCTCCCATTGAAAGTGGTAAGAAGAGGAGGTTTACAAAACTATGGTCCTAACCATGGTAATTAGGTAAGTTAGAACATTGTCACCTAAATTGTTTTAAATAAGAAAAAATAAAATTAATACATTTGAATCTAGTTCAAGCAATAATAACTTCCAAATCATTACTATACAGCTGCAGAACAAACAATTGTCAGACTTAGAGGTAAATATGCTTATTAAACATTTTTTTTCAATATTCAAATTTCAGGAGTTATAGTTCTTTTCTCACAAATGTAAAATATAAGAAGCATCTCTGTAAAAGAGAATTTAACCTCTGCAGATTCTTTAAAGAACAGTGTTCTGGAGAAAGTATTTTTTTACATTTGCATGTTTAATGCTTTGCAGGTAAATATGAGAAAATATTAGGTGGGGATTTGAAAAAGCATTGGAATCTGACAACTATCAAGGCATACTTAGAGCTAGACTCTGGCCTAGGTAGTTTTCATACATCATCTCCTTTAGTCTTTCCAATTCTCTTGTTTAAACCATGAATGACATAAAAATTCTGCAAAGCTCTAGAAGGTGAGGTGAGCTGGAGTTTGAGTACTAAGCAATGGAAAGAGATAGGATAGACAATGGGGGGAGGGGGTTCAATATTTCTTGGAAAAAAAACATCACTTATAATTACTAAAGAAAAAAGCTTGAAACTACTGAAATTGGAGTTACTGAACAATCTGTGACTACTGAAAAAAAAATTGAAAGATCATGAGTGGAAGGGCAAGCTTGGCTGCTTCTATATTTTTCTCCTGGAATTTATCTAAAAGATATCCTGTACATCTAGAACCTTATTTTTATAAAGAATTCAGAAATGAGGGTGGCGCCTGTGGCTCAAAGGGGTAGGGCACCAGCCCCATATGCCAGAGGTGGTGGGTTCAAACCCAGCCCCAGCCAAAAACTGCAAAAAAAAAAAGGAATTCAGAAATGAGTTTGGCTGCTATTGAACGTGGGTTTTATATAGACGCTATTGTTTTCTATTCAATTTTCTGACCAAAAGTTTCACAAAAGTTTTTCTTATAGTCAATGCTTTGACCATAAATAGCCCTGTTTTTAATGCCATGGTCACCTAAATATAAAGAAGAATGGGTCCCCACCTGATTTTCTGATTGCATGTTCATAATAACACAAGAGAGAAAGAAGCTATTGATAATTATTGCTCCTTTAGCATCATTAATAATACTAATAAGAAATATGTTGTAACATTTTTCAAAGGAGAGCCCAGATAAACTTCAGTCTAATCTACAACTTTCATTCTGCTCGGAGAGTCGCATGCGGATAGTACATGAAGCCCACATAAGATCTGTCTTGAGCCT
The DNA here is from genome assembly GCA_963574355.1 of Loris lydekkerianus. Taxonomy (NCBI): domain Eukaryota; kingdom Metazoa; phylum Chordata; class Mammalia; order Primates; family Lorisidae; genus Loris; species Loris lydekkerianus. Next base: position 48,540 of record CAUYPK010104670.1, on the reverse strand, counting down.
TACGGGCATAACCTTCATAGTTCATGGATACGTATGTGTGTTTTTTTCTCTATATTAGATTAAAACAAGCATACAACTTATTTGCTATTTCATGCATAGAATGTTAGTGATGACATATATTTCTTTACTTTGCATTAACTTGGGGATTTATTAAATCTAAAACAAAATGTAGCACTAGCAAGAACTTTAAACTCTGTGTACAGTCTATCCTTAATGTCTTCAAGAAGAATAGTCGTAAGATCTTTAGAGATGTCCAGCTTTGAGAATGTATAAATATTGGGACAATCTTCTGCTTTTGTTAAGAATTGAATTTTTACTGTGAGTAAAGCTTTGTTGCTCCTTTTTCAACTTACACTGACATTTTATTTCTTACATGTTGGCTGTTACTCATACACAAACGTCCGTGTTTTTATCACTGAAAGCGTGTTAAGACAATATGAAAGGAAGCTGCCTGGTGAGCTAAGCTCACTCACGAGCTCAAATCCAGTTCCCCAGCCCCAAGGCATGAATCTTTCAAATCTGTTCCCGTCAAGTACAAGTCTCCATATTTGTGGACATTCAAGATGAAAAACTGACGATGTTAAATCCTCCAATGCCAAGAATCTGCTACCCTGTGTTTTTAACAGTATTGCCAGAACTGAAGTATGACCTCCTCAAAGTCAGTTGTTTAAAATTCTGTATACACTGATAGTGGATTGCTTGAAACTATACATTTATAACCATGAACATACATGGCTTATTTTATCCTAAGACCTCAGATTCATCGAGATCTGGTTGTTATTAAGTTTGCAAGTACTTACACAATCAAATTTTCTAAAACCTCTAGAAAATAGAGCTTTGCTTGATTCAGTATGATTCTTTATGTTGTCTATCAAAGGATCCCAAATACCGCCATTATCTTCCAGAAGCTTTCTGCCTATTTATAGGTTAAGGCAATAGTTTCTAATCCTGAAAGAACAGTAGAATTGCCTGGGGAGCCTATAAAGTATCCTAATACCTTGACTTCAGCTGAGATCAATTAAATAAAAATTATGAAAGGAGTAATTTTTATTTTATTTTGTTGATTTGGAATATTTGTACATATTTATGGGGTATGTATGATATTTTATTACATGCATAGAATGTGTAATGATCAAGCTGGGGTATTTAGTGTATCCATTACCTGAAGAATTCATCACCTTGAGTATTTATCATTTCTCTGTGTTAGGAATGTTTCAACTCCTCTCATCTAGCTATTTGGAAATATGTAATACATTGTTGTTAATTATAGTCATCCTATTGTGATACTGAATATTAGAATTTATTTCTTCTGTCTAATGGCTTCTGCTCATTAACCAACCTCTCCTCTCTCCCAGCCTTAGGTATCTATCATTCTAGTTTCTACCTCCATGAGATCAGCTTTATTAGCTCCCATATTTAACGGAGTATATGCAATATTTGTCTTTCTGTGCCTGGTTTATTTCACTTAACAAAATGACCTGGATCCATTCATATTGCTGCAGAGAGACATGGTTTATTATTTTTATGGCCACATAGTATTCCATTCTGTGTACATACTACATTTTTTGTTCACTTGTCTGTGGACAGGTTGATTTTATATCTTGGCTGTTGTGAATAGCTGTGCAGTACTTGGGGGTACAGTTATCCCCTTGATATACTGATTTCCTTCCCTTTGTTGGATAAATACTCACTAGTGAGATTAAAAGTTCTACTTTTAAATTTTTGTAAACTCTCGATACTGTTTTCCATAATTGGTCAACTAATTTATATTCTCACCAACAGTGTATTCTGAGATCAGCAATTTTTAAAAGCTTCCCAGGTCATTCTAATTGTCTACTGAGAGTGGGTACCAATGGGTTACAGTGATTTTTTTTTTTAGCCATCTGGAAATAAAATGCTGGCAGATAGATACACACAGGTGCGATGGGGTGACTGTGGGATAATGTAACAGATACAATTGATTCCACATATTATATTTTGACAAACACATAGACAGAACTTACCCGATTTCTGGCAGGATTTAAATGGTTGACTCATTTAATTCTAGTAGCATTTTTATGAAGTAGGCACTAACTCATCTCCATTTAAAAATAAAAATCGAGTTAAACAATTTTCCCAAACTTATAGAACTGGTGAGAGGCTAAGCATAACTTCATAATCTATGTTGCAATCTATCGATTCTTAAAGTACAATTCCCTAATCAGATGCCTCTGATTGCTTGAAAAACCATCATTTATAATTTACTCAAGAAAAAGTCTTGCAAGTACTAAAATTAGAGTACAACTCGTGACTACTCTGGTAAAGAGAACTATTAAAAGATCAGGGATTCCAATAGCAGACCTGGGTGCTTCAGAATATTTTCCTGGAATTTGTCTAAAAGAAATGCTATAGAATGTTCTTTTTATCATAACTTCATAAATGAGTTTTGGAGTCTAGTGGGCTTTAACAAGTGCTCAACTGGGAACTTGTTAGATATGTAAATTCTCAGACTGGATTTCTAGAATTCTTAGTAAAACTGGCCCGGGGCCTGAGAATTTGCATTACTGAATTTCAGAATTCTACTGCTGCTGCTGCTGATCTGGTAGGCACACTTGGAGAATCACTGCCTTCTACCACATCACCTCTCTAAACTGCCCAACAGGTTGAACTCTAGTGTCCAAATATACTCCACTAAGAACAGTCTTTCTAATTGTAAGAACAATGTAAGTAAAAAGTGCCAGTCTTGGTAGACATAAAATATTTTTATTGCTAACAGTCAGCTTTGTTTATTTGCTTCCTAATCTCTGTTTTTATTCCTTGGAGTTGATAAATTCATGTGGAAATTGCACACGCTGCCACTGAGCTCCTGATCTGACATTGAAAAAGTGAAATTAAACAAACAAAAAGGCAGGGAAAGAGAAGAGTGTAGATACAGTGTATCCTCATTTCACTATTCCTTTGACCACAGCTCACTTCATTTTCCTTTTTTAGGTCCTTCACTTCATGCCATCCTCACTCCATTTTCCATTGGCTAAATAACTCAGTGGTTAGTAATGTAATACCAAACATTATTATTATGGAGTCATTGGTAGCTAATATTTAGAGTCAATTAGAAGTCACACTTTATGCTAGTACTAGAATCTTTTGTTTCATGTAGATGTGTTGGGATGAGAGGTATATTGTATTTGGAAATCTATAATCATGAGTAACATTTTAAAGTGATATCATAGCTATATATATATATATATATATGATATATATATATATATGATATATATATGATATATATATATATATATAATATATATATATATATATATATATATCATGTATATGAGATAGAGAATTTCCAATAAGACTATGAGGCAGAATATCAGCTTTTTTGTTTTATAGGGAAGATAACAAATGATGAATTTATTATCTTTCTGGTAATATTTCAGCTCCAAAATCTCAGTGTTTGCATAAATTGTGCATATTGTCCTGATATATTTTTTGTTGGAGCTTAAGTCATCTGTTGGCCCTTGTCAAACGCAGTGTAAGTTTCAATCTCTATAGGAACGTATTTTCGGGACAATTTTGTGTACTTTGTGATCTCTTGGTGGATACATGTCACAATATATATTTAGACGCAGAAGTAAAATAAAGCCATTAAAAGAGCATTTTTAATTCATTCAAAAATTATGTTTTCTATTATGGAATTAGTACAGAATTTCAAAATGCATCCCTAGCAGTTAGGAAACCTGAATATACTTTTATTCTGAGATTTGGAACAGAGCAGACATGTGATGTCTGATGAGCTCCACTTCTGTCTCAGGTTCCTTTGTCTAAGATTCGGTCTCTCCATTTAAAATCTTCAGCCTGCTGCCTTGCGGGAGTGGCAGGAGAGAGAGATCCACAGCAGAAACCACAGCATCCATGGCAGCTTCACCAGCAAATCCATCACAAAAAGGAATCATTTTTGAGGCACCTTTCCGCAAATACATAAAAATCAACTATTTTCTATTAAAATATGCTCTATCCAAAAATACTGCTATAAATAAGAAAAGCACTAAAAATTCTATTAGTGGAGCCAACAAAAAAAAAGATATATAATTCCTCAAATTATATTCCTCTTTTGTCATTGCCACCATGAGGACCATACTGTGTTTTAGGGTATGGGAAAATGATTCTGTTCTTCTGTTCTATTCTATTCTTCTACTGAAACTTTTTTCAATTTTTGTTTGTATTTTTTTCTTTCACTGTTGCCATAAATGGCTTGTATGAAACAAAATGAACAAACACGCTATAGGTTTGGAAATCTCAGATAGTGATTTATCCAAACACAGGTATTATCAAACCTTGTTTTTGTTGTCTTAATCGTGGTTGTTGATACTGGTTTACCAGGATGGCAGAACAGTGAGAAGCCTCAAGAATGGTCTAACTAGAGACGTATGAATGAAGTTGTTCATGAGATAATTGCTGCTGTACAAGAGAAGGTCTAGCAAGCACATGTAACAGTGGGTAGTGCAGCGAAACCTTTTGTATATTGCTGTTCTTCTCATTTTTGAAAAGTTAAAGCTCCTAAGTGAAATTATAAGTGTGGAAAATTGTAATACTTTCAAAATCTCTGTGTGCTATTAGTATCTTCATAGAGGAATGATGAAGATTAAGTGAGGTAATATTTATAAAGCACTTAGAACAGTGTCTAGTACACAGTGCCACAGAACTCTCTCGTGAATCAGTAATGAATTAACCACAGTTCATTTAAAGCTTCTTCATGTGCTGGTCCTAAAGCAAAAAACTTTACAGTCTGAACTGAGCTTTCTATTTTCAAAATATCTGCAGATATCTTCAGAGTGTGTCATCCAGTAGTCCCAGACTGTGTGACACGATCCAACTGCTCCCTTTCCTAATAGCTGTTTGCTCAGGAACATCTGTCCTTAGCTAACTCCTGGAGATGCCGCTCTACTATTGAATAGTCTTCTCTTAATTAGTCCTGGATCTCAGGTAGTCCATGGGATCTGTACCTATCACTTTGGAATTTGCAAAGGAGACATGTTAAACCAAATACAGAAAAGAACATTCTGTGTAGATTATGATTATAGCTAGAGAAAATAATTGAGAAGAGGTCAGGAGGATATTAGAAGGAGGTTTCTTGCATTTTAGGTGATTTTATTTCTTTTCTCAAATTTTTACAAACCCTTTACCATGAGATTGAAGGATTACAATATGAATGATTAAAGAGAAGATTTTTTTAAAAATCCCATCCGCACCCCACTTCAAAAAGAAAGGTTTGAAGTTTTATTCATTTCTCTCTCCATAAATATAGAGAACATAATCATTTGTGAATAATAACTAAATTTAATGATAATATGTTTATATTCCTAAATTTCAATATTAGAATTAAAAATGTCATTTCAATGCAAGGCATGAACTTCTATAAAGTGTTTCCCCACACTGTCAACATTTTCCAATGTTTTTACTAATGTTTTATGTCTCCAGATGACCACGGTGTGAACCTCCAATTTCTTCCTACTCATGGTTCATCTTAAACGCAAATGCTCTGGTCAGTCTATGAGAACCAGGATTTGAGAGTATTCTGTCCTTGTATTTTCACAGTGGTTAAACCAATGCTGCAGCCATTCTCTTTGTTCTTGAAGTACCTTTTAGTTCCACAGGATCTTCTGTCACACCCCACTAATTTACCCCACTAATTTACCGCCAAATAATCCAGCTTTCACCTGGGTTACTGTAGCATTGACTTTGCCGACTTCTTGTCTGTGAATTTCCAACAACGAAGAGCAAACGTGATGTAATCATTAGTTCTAAGTAACATTTATTCTTAGCTCATCACCTTACTTCACGGTACTTAAGGCAGAGCTGCGCTTTGCAATGGCAGCGTCCTTGACTCCTCTTCCAGACCAGCAGCTGAGGTAGCCCAGAACAACCCACCACCCATGGTTTCTGTCTGAGCTCGTGTCAGTCCTTTCCTATAATGGCTCAAAGACTCCTCTTTCTGAGTTCTCCCCCCCTGTTGATCACTCAGAAGTTCGTTGTTCTTGTCTAATGGAGACCTTTAATCTTCAGTTCATTATCTATCCCAAAGTAACCCAACTTAAGTGCATCACTGCCTTCTTTTTTTTTTCTCCAGAATATCTCCGGCAATCCCCTCATTTGCCTTTCAAAATCATTTCTTAAAATTCTTTCTGGGAAGTTTCAAGATACTTGACCCAAATAGCAACAACAACATTACCAGCAGTACAAAGAAGAAGGTTATACTCCCACAGCATTAAGCAGTCATACTAATTATCTTAGAGAAGTTCACAAAAAATGTGGCAAGGATACAGTGCTAATTGTAACGTTCACTGTCTGACATGATCAGGCTATAAATACCATCATCAGGATTAGAAGAATAAGCACTATGCTTTTAAATATGTTGTTGAAATAAGTTTGTTACTTTTTTATCCAATATTTAATTCTTCGGGTGTTTTTGTTCCTATGGACTTCATAAGAATTCATATGACTCAAATAATAGGAAGATTTGTGGGCAGTATAAATGCTGTAATTTTAATAGTCTCAGCAAGAAGGTCATTTGGCGCATGCTTTTCTTTCTTTCTGATGTAGTAGTAGTCACTATTGTGGCTGGGTTGAATTTTTCCACCTCTCTGGGCACCTGTCTGATGCCAAGTTGCGTGATTCTTCCTGATTTCATTAGTTCATTGCTCCTGACATGGAGAGTTCTCTACTTGTATGGATCCCCTGAGATCACACAGAGCCCAGCTGTGTGCCAATGATGGAAACGTGGACCTGACGGCGGCACCAGTTAGTGAAGGTCAGGTGTGGCTCTCCAAGCCAAGCTTATGCTGATTTGTTCTCCTGAAAGTTTAGCCAGCAGTATATTAACAGCCTTGTGTAATTCGCCCAAAGTGAAAATCACCATTCAGCTTTAACTTTTTGTTTGAGTAAGAAAACATTGCAATAAAAACAGAATTGTCGACTGAGTATTAAGTGTTTAACTGTTGCAGCTTGTGTGGAAAATTTGACATCATTTCAAGGGAACCTGGGCTTCTTTGAGGGGAGAGATTTATGATGGGAATGGAGAGTATCCTAATTCTTGTAATATGTCCTCCCAGAACTTAGCAACTTTTTGTCATTTGAAAGAAGTTGGATGGGAACGTGTCAAGGGAACACAGAAATGCACCTCAGTGACGTGATGAGGAAGCCATGAGATAATTGTATTTCACCAGGAGGGTCTAGGAGCCTTAGACTGATGGTGGAGCACAAGAAACGGGTGGGAGTGTAAAAGGGATGGTGCTGAGATATCCTAAGGTTGCAGAGAGTCTAGAAAATGTACCAGACAGTGCTAATCTCTACACAAAGAACCATGAGACCATGAACATTGCTGATTAAAGAAATGTTGAAACTAGAGACTTCCAGACCATTTAGTGTAGCCAGTGAAAGTGAAACCCGAAGAAGTCCCCTTGAGATCTCATGGCCAGATAATGCAGAACTAGGAATAAATACCCAACTTTCTAATTCCTAGTTCAGGCCCTTTCTCTCTGAGCTCTTCGGCTTTTCGCTGAAAATATTGTCTCAATAGTCGAGTCAAGTCCACTCTCTGGGTAGCTGTGTTGGTTTCCCTGCTTTTTGTTTCTTTCATTAACAGCTATCTTAAGAGTACAAACAACACAATTTTTATTTTTTCCTTTATATGTTCTGGGTGGGTGTGAAGTCTGGGTGTTGTTCCCTGGTCCCCCAGTTCCCAGCGTCAGGAATGAGTACAGGGACTGAGTTCAGCTGATGACAGAGCGATCACAGATATAAAGCAGTGACACACACCACGTTACCGCAAAGTGAAAGTGTCACAGGGAGAGAAGGGTCATTCCTAATGAGTGGAGAAAGACCCTCAAGTCTGAGCACACACTGTCATTTATATGCTCACTAGTTCGTCCTGCCTTTCTCCTGGAGGACTGATTGCCTTTGAGGTGATTGACGGGTTGTGGTTATATAACAGACTACATTACAGATTAGTTTATATTCATAATAGTTTTCCTACTACCCATGAGCCTGCCTAGAATCCTTCATGAAAACTCCACCCATGCTATGCTAATTAGATGTTAATGAGCCCAGGTCAGTTAATGGTCACTAGGAGCTCCTTACTGTGTATGATCCCACAAGGGAACAGTTCCTGGCTGCAATTTGGTTCCTAGCTACAATTCTGTTCCCACTCTACCCTCTTAGCTCCTCCTTGCTGACTGTTTACCCTCTGCCAGACGTAACATGACCACATAAGTTTATAAAGTTGCTTGTTTTCCTAAACTTCACCACTAAAAACTTAAGAACTTCAGAAAAACTGCATCTTCAAAACTGCAGATGACCAGTAAACTATCTAGTATACCATACAATTGTTAAATACTGATGTTTCCAGATTTTTTTCTCGGTGCTCTTAGTAACACTGGTTCATATCCATGCAATTCTCAGCATTAGTGACTAATATTTTAGCTTTGTCATCAATATTTATAAATCAGGGCATTCCTAATGTTTTAGATGCCGATAAAATTACCAAAACAATCAGAATTTGACAAGAGTTTTATCAATGAACTAGATTATTCTAAGTAAACAACGGATTGCACACTAGGATTACTGTGTATATTCATAAGTGATTCTCGTTGACCTGAGGCTATCTATCTGTATACACAGAGGATAAACTAGACCACATGCTACAGAGCAGGATATTTTTCAGTAGCATTTTTCCAAATTACCATCTATTTCTTTTCTCCACATGTAACCTTAAAATAAAGAATTGTACCTTTTCTTTAAATGGAGGTGAATTTTTCTTCCTTAAATTACCCTGGATAAGACACTTTGCAGAAGTGGTTCAACAGCCAAGTGCCCATGAAACAGGAGTCCAGCAATGCTTTTTTATTTCAGGTCTATCACTAGGCAAGGGTACACTACAGACAATTGTGCCAAACTTTTCTTCTTCATTTTTTTTTTTTTTTTTTTTCACATGGAGATAGAAAGAGGATGCATGGAGAATAGAAACCCAGTGCTGACTTTACACACATCAAGTCATTTAACGTCCTATGAAAAGGAAAGAGGGTATTAACATTTTTTCAAAGTGGGACCATCTTAGAATGAAAGATGGCACTGTTAATTCTTACTCAGGGGCAACAGGTATAAACAAAGACTGTTCTGGGAACACTAAGGAATGTGAAAATCCTACCTTTGACCTCTAGACGTGGGGATCAGACTCTCCCATTGTATGGTCAGAGAAACTGAGGCTTAGAAAGACATAGTATAGAGTACCCACAGTTGCATTTAGAAAGTGGACATCCAACTCCAACTCAGGAATGTCTGATTTCAAAGCAGATATTCGTTCCATTATATTAATATTTTCTTTCTGAGTAGTTCAGCAGTTCCCAGACTTTTTATACAAACATGACATTTTGTGGCCATGATTAAAGGAGTAAGAGGGTATGCTTGAAGACAGTGGAGCAAAGTGCCCTGTTTCTTTGTGTGGTTGATTTATTATGCGGGCATGTAGTGTGTGAAATGCCTTTGAGCAGCCTCAGACCTCAGGGAGGAGCATCCCCTGGCCACCAGTGCTCTCAGTTGAAGCAGCACTCCCTGATTTTCTGTCTTTATTCCAGGCTTCTGCTCGACATATTCAACCTAATACTCCAAAATGAAAGTATTTAAAAGTAAAACATTTTAAAATATCTTAACATTATAAAAAATATTAATATTTTTTGCATTTCAAAAGATTATTAGGTACAAATGTTTTTGTTACATGGAAGAATTGTGTAATACTGAAGTAGGGTTTTCAGTGTACCTATCACCAGAATAATATACATTGTATCCAATAGGTAGATTTTTATCCCTCACCCCTCTATCACCCTCCTCTCTTCTTAGTTTCCAATGTCCATCACACCACTTTATGGCCATATGTATCCCTTGTTTACCTCCTATTTGCAAGTGAGAACATGTGGTGTTTCATTTTCCATTCCTGAGATACTTCACTTAGAATAACCATCTCCATTTCCATCCAAAGTACTGCAAAAGACATTATTTCATTCCTTTTTATGGCTAAGTGGTACTACACGGTATATAAATACCTTTTTTTTTTTTTCTTTTCTTTTTATTGGAGATAGAGTCTCACTCTCTTGTCCCAGGCTAGAGTGCTGTGGCATCAGCCCTACTCACAGCAACTTTAAACTCCTGAGTTCAGGCGATCCTCCTGCCTTAGCCTCACAAGTAACTAGACTACAGATGCATGCCATGCAGGCTTAGTTCTTCTGGTTTTAGTAGAGACAGGGTCTTGCTCTTGTTCAGTCTGTCTCAAACTCCTGAGTTCAAGCAATTCTCCTGCCTCTGCCTCCCAAAAGTGCTAGGATTATAAGTGTGAGCCATAGCACTAGACCTCACATTTTCTTTATCTACTCCTCAGTTGATGGGCTCTTAGTTTTATTCCATATCATTGCAATTCTGAATTGTTATGCAATAAAAATTTGAGTGCAGGTGTCTTTTTGATAAAATCACTTCTTTTTCTTTCTGTAGATACCCAGTAATGGGATTACTGGATCAAATGGCAGATCTACTTTTAGTTCTTTGAGAACTCTCCAAACTAGTATGACTAGCAGGGGTCATACTAGTTTACATTCCCGCCAACAGTATCTAAGTATTCCCTTTTCACCACATCTGTGTCTATATCTATTGTTTTTTGACTTTTTAGTCATGGCCATTCTGACAGGGCTAAGGTTAATTAGTAATGTTGAGCATTTTTTCATGTTTCTTGGCCATTTGTTTATTCTCTATTGAGGAAAAGCTGGTCATGTCTTTTGCTCACTTTTTGATGGAGTTTTGTTTTTTTCTTGCTGATTTGAGTTCTTTCTAGATCCTGGATATTAGCCCTGTGTTGGATGGTTAGATTGTGAATATTTTCTCCCAAGCTTTGGATTGTATATTTATTCAGTTGATTACTTCCTTTGCTTTGCAGAAACTCATTGCTTATATCCTTCTCTTAACATCCTCATCATTTCCTAAATTAGAAACCTCCAACACCTCCAGGATCAATAAGTAATTTTTTAAATAATGTTTATAAAACTAAAGAAATGCAAACTTTTCCCTAACATTATATAATCTTTTATTACCTTTTAAATCTTTTCCTCTCACTAGCACTGGACCCAAAAGGAAATTTTAATCAATAGAAAGGTGAATTGAAATACAAGTCATGTTCTTACACAAATGGAAAAATAGATGAAAGGTAATCCATCTATTTAAAATTTATTCCATTTGCAAAAAATGTTAAAGGAATAATACAACATTGTGCTTACTTTTGTTTTCTTTTTTTTTTCTTTAGTTCTACATCATCCACTTACTATGACCAAGTTACTATGCACATTAAAATATTTAATTTAAAAAGCATACGTTAAACTACCAAACCTGTTCATCTAAATTTTAATAACATATAAAATAAAATGTATTTGAGAGAGAAAGAGGAAAGAAGGAAGGAAGGAAAGAAGTTCTTTCTCTTTCTTTCCTGCCCTAGATGCTCCTGTTTGTTACATGTAGAGTCTTCCAGGATTGCTTCTTGGTGTCCTTCACCACCTCTAGAACCTTATTACCTTTTGCCTAGATAATTTTTGAGACTTCCTTCAAATATTCCTGCCATTTTTTTTTTCTTATGTTGGTACCAGAGGCATGTTTCTAAAAAGTAAACCATAGTACATGTCATAGTACAACTTGGAATGTTCCTATGGTGTTCTTTGTTGCCTGTATAATAACACTCAGTTTTTCCAAAATAATATACAATATGTTCCTTAGGAGAAAGAAAAATCAGTCTCTCATGGGAAGAAAGGAGCAAAAAAAAGGGGGGAGGGAGGATAGGAGGGAGAGAGAAAACATGACTGTCTCAGGGACACACTGTGCAAAGTTAGTGATTATATAGGACAACCAAATGTTAGAATCTGGCCTGTAGGCTGCTTTACATATCCCTGATCCCAGCCATGTGGGTTGAACTTCCTGGAAGAAGAGGCTCCTTTCTCCAATTTGCACAAAAAAAAAAAAAAAAACCCACTTGTCAATCCATGTGCCCACAGGGCTTCGTCCATCTGGGGATTGGCATTTTTTTACATGTATGCCCCATTGTTCTCTCTGGCTGGATGTTGCCTCAGCTATTTCCTCTGATAGACTTTGTATTAATAAATCTCAAGGGTAAGGCTTTGTAGTTATAGTGCTTCCCCAACTTTAATATGCATGTGAGTTAGCTGGTGGGGGGTTTTGTTTAAATGCAAGTTCTGGATCAATGTTTCTATGCACTGATGCTACAGATCCTTCCTTTGAATACCCCAGTCCTAAAATCAAATAGTGTTCTTAACAGGAACTCCACATAGAAGTGTTGACTGGATGAGTAAATAGAAGGAAGGGAGGGGAAGGATAAAGCATATTCTAGTATGTATATACTAGAAACTTATAAATCTATTTTTCTAACTTCTTCACAGAAAAGATGCCAAGTAAAGATGATGGAGAATTGTGATTTTTTTCCACAGGTAAATGTTTTTGCACATGAGGCCCAGGCCGGGCACAGTGGCTCCTGCCTATAATCCTAGCACTCTGGGGGGCTGAGGAAGATGGATTGCTTGAGTTCAGGAGTTCAAGACCAGCCTTAGCAAGAGCAAGAGCAAGACCCCATCTCTTTAAAAAAAAGTAGCCAGGCATTGTGGTAGGTGCCTGTAGTCCTGGCTACTTGGGAGGCTGAGGCAAGAGGATCACTTGAGCCCAAGAGTTTGAGTTTGCTGTGAGCTGTGACGCCACAGCACTCTCCTGAGGGTGACAAAGTGAGAGAAAGAGAGAGAAGGAAGGAAGAAAGGGAGGAATGGAGGGAGGGATGGAGGGAGGGAGGAAGGGAGGGAGGAAGGAAGGAAGGGAAAGAAAGTTAGGCCCTGACTATAAATCTGTTAGATGAGTTCTCTGTGCTTTCTCCCAAAGCCTCCCCATACCTTAATAGTAAAGCCTGGCCCCACAGTAGCACAAAAGCATAGGCAGTCAGGGCAAAGCACATGTTAGAAAATTGGTCTATACAACTTGTGTACTCTGAACTTAAAGTAGGTTTTGAAGAATTTAGGACAACGATCTTGCTGAATGGACTTGAAACCATTCATTACCAAGTTTGCTTTTTCTAAGACATGCATACCCTGGTCACTGGTGATAGACAGAAACTGATGGTAAACACACTATCACATTATTGGGTCACAAATTTGTATGCCTCCAAATTGCTTTCCTTATTTCAGAAACCAACAAAGTGAGTCTGTGAAAGAGCTGAGGCTGAGCATAGCAGAGCAATGAGCTGAAGCCAGAGACATCTAGCCGAGAGATCCTGGCCGTGTCCCTGTACTCAGCCCCCAATGAGCTGAAGCCAGAGAGACCTGGCCGAGAGATCCTGGCCGCATCCCTGTCCTCAGCCTCCTCACCACACAGTCCTCCAGTCCAAAATATATGTGCTGAGTCTAGAAGTGTGAATGGGTACATTGAACTGAGTGGCTCCAAGCTTCTTGTTTTGGTCTAAAATTCAGTAACATCTATGGCCAAACCATGAGTACATGAATGAATAAGTAAGCAAGTGAATGAATAAATGATCACATACAAACATTCATCTGTACATGCACACATGCAAAAAACCAGCCTGGGAGAGCAGCTCAGATACGAGTGAGCAGCACTCAGGCACTCTTTAATTTGTCACTATGTTAGTTGTTTTCCTCTCTACGTATAATTATTGGACCATATTTCTTCTTGGAGTTGAATTAGATCTTTTTATCAGACTTTAAAATAATATTAGGGAAAGTGGGGAAAAAAGGGAGGTTTATCTAATTTAATCAAAACTGTTTCTTTGTGTCCCTTCTTTCTTAATGATGAATATTATTCTGCCTTTAAGCTTTCTTATGAAGCCTTTCTGGAAAGGAAAAGAAATAAAAAGAAGTACACATATACATCTTTGTCCTTTGACAGCCTGTGGCAAGGAGCCCAAAGGTAGCACTCAGCTTTCTAACAGTGTTATCTTGTTTGTGTTAAGTGTGTGTGTCCATTTTCCAAGAGAGGCTTTAAGACTGTCATGGATACACAACCACAGCCACCACCTGCTGTTAGGATGAGAGTGATGGCGCTTATGGTGTTTCCAAAACTGAAGACTTGTATAGTGGGGATACAAACATATTTTGATATTCCTAAATATTTAACAATTAAAGAGGAAAAAAGATTACTGCCAGCCACGAATAAGTTTATTAAAGTCTATTGTGTTTTTCTTCACATCATTTATAAATGTTCTTTCACACGAACACATATTAGAAGTGGTGTATAATACGAGAAAATTATGCACACGGGGAGTGCGTTTCTGGTTTCTGTTCTCCCTCCAGTGGTGCAGAGACGTCATGCTGATTGTGTGGCGATATTTCTGTGACATTAGGGGCTATGTCACCTTTAGATTTTACTTTCCTGAAACAAATAGTTTGGAATCTATCCTATTGGCCTTTTTTATGAATCCATAGATGTGACCTCTTCCCCTATGAAGTCCCTTAAGGGCTTAATGACAAATAAATCCAGTAATTAAAAACATTTCCATTGGATTTCATGAAATAGGGGGTTAATTTTATACAGTCTCCACTACTATGTTAAAAATAAAATTATAGTAATTTGGAAACATTTCTGTCGAGCTCTAAATAGGGAGATAGTTTCAGAAAGATGGTAGATTTTACATTCACCGTGTTTAATCTATAAATATACTGGTTTTTCGGATAAGCCTGTCTGGGCACATCAGCTTCGGGTCTGCTCTTTCTTCCATGCACTTGGACACCGGCATGCGTGCACACAGACACAATTAGTGCCCCAAAATAGTTGGTGACATAGAGATAACAAAATTAATGCAAGGAAGTTAAGATAAACAGTTCTAAAAGCAATGTAGGAAAATGCATAGAATGCATTATTCAAGATTCAGAAAAGTCACATGGTGAAACAGAAGGCAGAGTTTTCTGGATAGTTCTTAAATTATGTCAACAGGATGTGAGCCCTGGTGGCAGGACAGTGCCTCAAGGGCTGAAACCAGCTGTAGAGTTCAACCTGCGTGTCCTGCCTTCCTGCTGTATTCTCTGCCCCCAAGTTCCTTTGTGGTAGCACTTCTCTGAGAATGAACCAACAGTATTAATCTTCATAATTATGACTGTAAACTAGGGGAAACTACTTTTGCATCTTGAAAAGTTATCAGTACTTCAGTCCGAACACCAAAAACATTCACACTGAACTTTTATTCCTCATAAACGCAGCTCTTTAAATTTGGCTCCAAATGTGATTTCTCCTTCCTTATTCCTAAGGCAACTCTCATATTTTCCCCTTAAAGCCAGTAAAAATTCTAGCAGAGAAACTTCTTGTTAAAAAATGAGTGGATTGAATATCAGTTATGCTGCAGGTTATTTTTTTTTTTTTCTTTTTCCCTTCTTCCCTAGAGAATAAAAGTGGGTAAGGGTTGGAAATGAAATGTTGAGCTAGAAATAATAAAATTTTAATATGGAGATGTGGCTGAACTCCAATTTGATATGTAATTCAACGTAAGAATAGGGGTTGAAATTTAGCTTTGGCTCCCGATTCTTATCACAAAGCTGTACATGCCTGTGACCGTCACTTGGAAACAGGTGTGTTTGCCTTTAAATCTGTTCTATCGGTGGTGGCAAAACCAAAAGCAAAAGACATAAGTGATTCCAGAGAGCTGCTCTTGCTACTGTCTGAGAGTTCCCTGGATAATATGCCTGAATTTTATATTTTATTAACCCATCTCCTGTGATTGTACAAACTAGTCCCAGGAACGTAATTCTTCCCACTCTGTAGCTCATAAAATAGGCACAATTCATTAGGGCTTTTAACCTGAATTTTCTCAGGTCTCCAAGAGCCTCCCTCACGCAGTCTTTTGACATAGGTTATGCTGGATTTAGCTTTGGATACACCTTTTTACATATTTCTTCTCTCATTGTTCTCTGATGAATGCTCTTCTGATTAATAATCACATTCTGAGGTGGCATGAGAACTGATTTCACGTCCGCCTGGTATAGTTTTCTAGCATATCACAGGGACTTGGTGAGTAGGTGTGTATTGATTTCCTGACGTTTGGCCTCTGCTGGGCTCATTACCTTACCTGAGGAAAACATGCCAATAGTTATTGCTTACCCAGGCTGAGGGAAAAACGTTAGGCCTTAGGATGTGACATTCAATAATCTCGCTACTTTGTTTCCAGATCTGTATGCAACATGTTGGGCTTATGTTTATATTATAGTTATTAAGGTACCAAATCTGAATCAATAGAGATGTAATTATACCCTGGTATTAGGCAGAACTTCCTGGTGAGAGTGACATCATCTGTGCTTTCCTTTGTTCTGTAATGATGAGATCGGCTTGTAATTTTGTTATAAGGGGATGAAAGAGGGAGAGACAGAGAGAGAGAGTACAGGACTAACTGTTCTGTCTGTATACTGAAAAGCGTATATTTGTGTTGATATTTCATTTTTTTTTACCCCCTCTGGTAGGCCAGAATTTCAATGCTTGAATCACTCTTACTTGATTTTTTGACTTTTTTTGGTCATATACTGAAGTGGTCGCATGACCATACATTATATTATACAAACCAAGACACTTTAAGAATCAAAGAGGCACTTTTATAATTATCCCCAAATGAAAAGTACAAACCCATACCATAGGGTCACATTGTCCTTGGTTTGTTGTTGGTGTTGTCTTTTGCTTTGTTTTCTTTATTCACTGTCACTTCTTACCCTACTAGTGAGCCACCCCTGTCTGACTTTCAGTAGAAGCAAACAAGGGCCTCATTGTGGTTCTGGGACTCACAGCCTGTGTGGCAGGGCTAATGCTCTTTGGCTTTTCACCAGTTGGAACATTTCCAAAGAGACTTGAAAGATGTTGGCGTCTTCTGGTCAAGGCTGCATCAATTCCATTTTCCTCTGATGCATATGTGGACATCATTAGGGAATCTCGCGTGAAAAGCAGAGGCTTTGTTTTCCGAGTACATGTTACCAACATACTGTAACAGACCAAGATGCTTTGGCATGAATCACTGTAGCTTATGCCATTTTTCTTGAGCCAATCTTAGGGACTTAGCCCCTTTTCTTTCCTAAATCTCAATCTGTGGGTAATTATACCATTAATATCAATATTGCCA
The DNA here is from genome assembly GCA_963574355.1 of Loris lydekkerianus. Classification (NCBI taxonomy): domain Eukaryota; kingdom Metazoa; phylum Chordata; class Mammalia; order Primates; family Lorisidae; genus Loris; species Loris lydekkerianus. The sequence goes on along the minus strand of CAUYPK010104670.1, from coordinate 31,370 downwards.
AATTAAGCTCCTATTGTATGCCATTTATTGTGGCAAATACCTCCCCATATTATTTCTAGCCCCCTAGACAGCCCTTCAAGCCAGTGTCATATCCCCATTTAAAATCTGAAGAAAAAGTAAAGCAAAGAGGTTAAGAAATGTAGCAGTCAGTTAAACTGTAGATTCTGGGTTGCATCCTGCATATTTCTGGCTCTAAGCCCATGGTCTTTCTACCAAGCCATCATTTTCCTTTAATTAATAATTACTATCAACTCTCTAGAAAATAATTATGTCTTGCTATCAGTTGTTATCTAATAATATCTGGTACAAATATATGAATAAAAGCTCTTTATTTTATTTTATTTTCATGTTATTTAGGCCTTTCTTAACTCATAAACTAGGAAAGTAGACAGTCACAACATAACAAGTATTCAAATTTACAGAAATAAACAATTGCCAATGTTGAAATTATTAATATAGCACCAGATGCTTAAGGGTTAACTTGTTGCCTGTACTTTTCCTCCATGCAGATGCAGTTAAAATAAAACTAATGTGGTTTTATTTTATTCTAAAGAAGATTGTTTCAGTGTGGGATGCTTTATTATGATGATGCACTATTAGTGTTCTCAGTTCTATAAATACATGTGCTTTAAAATATAGCAGCAAGGTACAATTTCAGCACCTTATCAGCCAAGGAAGGAAGTACGTACCTAAATTATTACCGCCTCTCTGACAATTTGCAACTTTAAATTATTCTTAAAGTTTGAAAGAAATATATCCCAATTTCATAGTTATAGAGAATTTAATACAAAAGTAATGTTTTTAGCCTGTCATAAGCAAATCTTTTCATTTCTAACAATGAACACGCATTGAGGAATCAAAGATAGCAAAAATCTGCAGAGGAAAAAAAAAAAAGACATTTCCTTCAAAAATTCTGCTTTCCTGAGTGAGCAATATTAAAAGGTGTTTTTAATAGCCAAAATGGAGAGAAGAAAATGTGGTGTATACATATATAGAAAAACACAGACACGCACCCACACGAGGGTGCAGAAAATGTATACACCTTTTAAGAAAGGAAAAGGCTACAATAAAATTGTAATATTCAATATATGCTGGTAAGAAAAGATGAACACAGGTCATGTTGAGCATCTCTTGTAATTGCAGAAGTCACATGTGAGTTGAATATTGCAAATTTAATATAAATCTTTCCTTTCTTAAAATGTGTATATATATATTTTTGGTCCCCTGCATGTATGTGTTTCTATAGAAAACAGAATGGAGAATTCTCAGAGATCTTAAAGTAGACCCATTATTCTACCCAGCAGTCCCACCACTGGGTATCCACCATTGTCGTTTTAAATTACACTTTCTTGATGATTAGTGAGGCTGAGCATCTGTTCATGTGTTTACTGATCATTGGTCTATATTCTTTTTCAAAGCTACTGTTTATGTCTTCTGCCCACTTTTCAATGGGTTGTTTTTATTTATTTATTTTTTCTTACTTCTTTGCTGGGGTTATTTGTAGAGTCTGGTTGTTACCCAAGGAAAAGAAGTCATTTTATGAAAAAGACACCTGCATACAAATGCTTATTACAGTATAATTCACAATTGCAAAGATGTGTAATCAACTCACTTTGTGCATCGATTCATACGTAGATTAATAAAATGTGGCTTATATATACCATGGAAGGTTACTCAGTTATATAAAAGGATGCATTAATGCCTTTTGCAACAGTTTGGATGGAAGTGGAGACCATTATCCTAACCAAAGTATCTAACGAATGGAGAAACTAACACCACATTTACTTGCTACTAAATTGGAACTAACCAATGAGCAAATATGTGCACAGAGGGAAGCAAAACTCAGTGGGAATCAAGCAGGGGATCAGGGGAGGAAGTATGGACCAAAACCTGTGTGATGGGTACAGTGAACACTATTTGGGTGATGGGCACACTTATCGCCCTGACTCAAGTTATGCAGAAGCCTTCCATTTAACCAAAACATTACCACCTGTGACATTGTGAAATTAAAAAAATAATATGTGTGTGTATGTATTTGGGGGGGGGGGGAGAAATACTACCATTTGCAATAGATTGACCTGGAGGACATTGTGCTAAGTTAAATGAGCCCAGACACAGAAAGACATATACTGCGTGATCTCACTTATATGTAGAATCTAAAGAAGTAGGGAGCGATTTCCAGGGATGTGGGGAAGTGGGTAAATGGGGAGTTGACAGTCATAATTTTCAGTTATGTGAGATAAGTAAAATCTGGAGATCTCCTCTACAGCACAGTGCCTAGAGCTAATAATGCTATGTTGTATATTTTTCTGAGGGTAAGTCTTAGGTTAAATAGTCTGACCAGAAAATAAAAAATACTGCCACTAAAGAAGGTGGTAGGAAACTTTGGGAGGTGATGGATGTATGTAGCTCCTGTGGCCTTGATGGTAGTCATGGTCTCATGGGTGTAGCCTATCCCCAAACTTGAGTTGTGTACTGTAAATATGTACAGCTTTTTACATATTAATCATACCTCAATAAAGTAGTTAATAAAAGATATTTAACAAAAGACATTTTTATAACAACCTTTATTTCTCATTAAAGTGTGATCATGTGCATGCATTTTTTGACAGAACTATGAGATTATTTCTCTGTTTCCAACACCTCTGACTATAGAATTCCGATTGGCCGATACACCACGGAAATGTGCAAAGACAAACACTTATCTGCTCAATTCTGTGACACACGTGTGAACTAGTTGGAGGAAAAATCCCTGTGTGCCAAATCTCCTCAAGATAATCTGCACCTGTTTTTCGACAGTACACACGTGTTTGTCATATTATTCTACACCATTTCATATGCCTAAAATGTAGCATTAATAAAATACATCATTAATTTGGCTTGGACTGAAGTTTCCTTGTCAGAGCAATATTTAATCAACCTGAAATGTGAGATGACTCTAAAAGGATAGGTTTCACGAGAATTTCTAGCCGTGGTATTCTCCAGCCTAGATTTCTAGTCATGCTGTGCTGTGCTGTGTACCACATTGTGCCCAAACTCTACTCATGGTGTGTCTCTAATTGCCCATAGGTAAGGGTCTCCAGGCTTTTAGGCGAACAATTGAATTACATGGTCATTGGAAATACTTGCCATTTACATGGTACAAATTAATGTATAACACACAACTTCGCTATCCTGTTTATTTTTCTAAGCAAGACAGAATGATAACCTTCCCTATGTGTTTATACATGGAGTACTTATGAAACTAATATTAAATTTAGGCCTTCATTCTACAATGATGTAAATACACATAGAAATTTAGAAAAAAACGAATATTAAAATAATTACTTTAAACCTTTATTACAAAAACATTAAAATGGAAAGATCAATGGATGAGCTATCAGAAGCTCTAACTCTGGAGCTCACACTGCCACTTAAGAGTTGTATGTGCTTATGGAAAAGCTACAGACTCTGAGCCTCATTTTCCTTATCAGCAAACTGTGGCTGAAACCACATTGCCTGATCTCACAGTGATCAAGACGACCCAGTGAAAGAAAGCAAACATATAAAAGTCCCTTACAGACTATCAAGCTCTACATTCATATAAACAGTTATTATTAAATACATTCCATTTAACATACTTTTCCTCTGAATCTTAGGTAAAACAAAATTGACTTGTGATAGGAAAAATATTATCACAGTGATAACAAAACTAAATTTTGCAAATTTTTATGCCAAGAAAATGTTACAGGAAACTAGAAACAGATGAATTTAATTATCTTAAATATAATCTAACATTAATAGAATGTTATTCTAATAAGTTATCTGAGTTCATAAATGGTCAAGTATATATTTTCATTTGCACCATTTAACTTTTTTCATTTCCTACTGTTAGTATATACACCCTCCTTAAGTTCTCTCTCTTCATTTTTCTCTTTCTCCTTCCCTTTTTCTGCCTTCTTATTTTCTCCTACCGTTTTTCTCTTTCCTATTTTGCTTCCCTGACATCAGACTCACATATATTTAAGGCGGTGTTACTTTTGCATTTCTGCCTTCCCAACTTTTCTGAGCCATTCTCTCTGAAAATTTCTTGCCATATAGTCAGTCATCTTGAAATCCATGTTCTTAAATCTAAGGTATGTGTCTGGAATTCTACTTGAACATTCCCTCCCCAGCTTTCACAGTCTCTGAGGTACATGATCCCTTTATCTTCACTCCACTAACTTCTTGCTCCACTAACTCATCCCTCCTCATGGGCAAGAATTAGCTTTGCAGGAGCCCCTCCTCCTCCTGTCTCAGACTCCTCCGAGTCTTCAAGAGAAACTTGTGCTCCTCCACTGCGGAAGTTCACTGTCAGCATAGTGCCCGCACTTCACTTGGACAGTGTGCACCATGCTTCTCTCCAGATGGCCAAGTACTTGTAGGTTATTCCTACAGGGATTGTAATTCTGTCCCCTTTCTTTGTCTTCCCTTGCATGTCCCCCAGTTCTGTTACTTCTTCAGATCCTCAAACCCCCACCCAGGTGTTCACGTTTTTTAAGAAGTGCTTCTCCGACCCACTTCTAACATAAATTGCTTCTAAGTAATGCCCTGAATCATATGTCTTGGTTCTGTTTTCATGATTCCTTCTGAGTGTAATGAACTCTTCATACCCGGAGTATCCTCTGAGTGCTTCCCACGGGTGTGTCTCAGAGCTAGGTCTTCATCCCTCTTCCTCTCTTGCTCCACACAGCTCCCTAAGGAGTATGGTTTACTGGTACCATGCCAAGGCTCACTCACCATCTACTCAGGTACCCTCAAGCAGGACCAAACTAACACAGTTAAGATCATATTCTTGAATATCTCCCAAATTAGTTTCACCAGTCTTCTGCACTGTAGGAAATCACTGAATGGGTCAAGTTAGATACCCCAGGTGTTCTGGGACTCCTCCCTTTCTCTCACTTTCCGCACTCAGTGCCCCCTCATGTATCCTCAGCTGATGCCTTTTCTACATCTCGATGCCGCTCTTGCCTCTTGCTTGGGGCTTCTGCACTAGACCCCTAACTATCTCTGCTGTTGCCACTCATCTGTCCACTCAGCAGCCCAGAGATCTAACATTGTACATGTGATCGTGACACTCATCTGCTTACAGCTCTGAAAGGGCTTAACTTTTCACATCAAATAAAATGCAGTGTTTTTACCTAGCCCAAAGTTAACAACCAATACTTCTATGTGTCTTTTCATTTAATAACCACGGCTATTCTATGGTATAAATATTATTAATATCATCATTGAATAAATGAGGAAACTGAGGCACAGAAAACACAGAAAGCCTGTCCTAGTTAATAACTACTGAATCCAGAATTATAACCCAGGCATTTGTCCCTGGAGCCTGTATCCTGAAGCCGTACAGGTTTGCTGCTCAAAGACCCTGCAGAGCTGGTGGTTTCCTGCCTGTTGAACTCACATGTGTCTACTAGAACATAAGCACCTGATAGAGGTGTTAGTCTGATTAGTAAGCTACTGTGTTCACAGAACCTGGGACAGTGGCTTTACCTGGGAGGCAAACTCTGTTCTACTTAAGGACTTGACATGCTGGTTTCTCTACCTGGAGTAGACTTCTTTTTTTTTTTTTTTAAATAATATTTTTTATTTCAAAATATTACAGGAGTACACATATTTTAAGTTACATGGATGAATATTGTTATGCTTAAACCAGGGTTATAAATGTGCCCACTACCTGTGTTCATTGTGCCTGTTAGGTAAGTTTTCACCCACTCTCTCCTTCCCAACCCCGCTTGATTTCCACTGAGTTTTGCCGCCCTCTGTGCACATGTGTGCTCATTGGTTAGTTCCAATTTAATAGCAAGTACATGTGGTATTTGTTTTTTCATTCTTTAGATACTTCACTATGTGACCTGGTCTCCAGTTCCATCCCAATTGTTGTAAAAGGCATTAATTCACCCATTTTACAGCTGAGTAGTGTGTCCATAGTATACATAGATCACATTTTGTTAATCTACTCATGAATTGGTGGACAATTGTGTTGATTCTACATCTTTGCAATTGTGAATTGCACTAAAATAAGCATTTGTATGCAGGTGTCTTTTTGATAACATGACTTCTTCTCCTTGGGGTAAATATCCAATAGTGGAATTGCTGGATCAAATGGTAGGTCTACATTTAGTTCTTTGAGGAACTGGAGTACATTTCTTAATCTTATCCTAGAAAGCTTCTCCTCATCCTTAAGGTCTAACCTAAACTGTTAATCCCTACGGTCAAACCCACCCACCAAAGGCCTTCCCTGGCCACCATATGTAACCAAATTTGAACTTATTGATGAACCATTTCCTCTTTTCCCTTTCGATGTACACTTCAAGTGTAAGCTCCACAAGGGCATAGATGTGGTTACTGTTGTAAACCCACAGTTTCTGGTAATAGGCATTCAAGAAATGTGCATTAAAATAATCACTGCCCATTGTCAACTCCAACCTCCTTTTAAGATAGGAGATAATCTCTGTGAAAGCATGGTTATTTGTAGTGTGTTTATACATTCAATAAATATTTAATTATTTATCATGAGGCTAAATCCCTAAATTGGGAAATTGAGATATGTGTACCACAGTAAGCAAGTTTAACATTATTCTGAACCTCAGAGAGCTCGTGGTCTGGAATAAGAATAAATAATTTTTAAAAATAGCAACAACAAATTAATATAATGTAATATCATGGGATAAGTTATTATACAGAGTGTCCCAAAGTAATCTCTAAAGTTGCCACACATATAAGAGAAAATGGGAAATGGTAGATAAATGTACCTTTATTTACAAAATATTCATTAGAAAATTTTACAAAATATTCTTTACATGTTGGCTATGTCTTTGTAAAATTTTATTTTCTAACAAGATATGTATGTGTGTGTGTATGTGTGTGTATCTTTTAGAAACTGAATGTGTTTATATTGATTTGCTTAATACAGATAGTCTAGTGGTTCTCAATCGAGGGCTATTTTGCCTTCCACCTCAGGAGCCATTTTGCAATATCTGGAGGCATTTATGATCATCTAGGGTCATCTAGTTGGTAGAATCCAGAGAGGCTGCCAAACATTCTCTAGTGATTAGGACATCACTCCTCGCACCCACAACAAATAATTTTTCTCCCCCAAATGTCAATAGTACCAAGGCTGAAAAACTCTGAAATAGCTGAATACTGGCCTCACAATTAGACTCCAGTTGTGTTTCCAATAGCATCATAAAGGCAATAATTAATATTTTTAAGCCTCCTTAGTAGATTTAATTCACTCGGAAATTATTTACTCTATTATATTACTATACTAAAAGAGTATAAGAAATTCTGTAGCTTTTCTGGATTCTTTGTGTCATGTGGGTCAGCATACTGGAGAGATGTGTCCTGAGATTTCTATGTAAACGTTTAGTCATCTACCAATTTAGCAAAAGTTCTCAGTAAACATAAGAAGGACTTGGAGTCTCAGCACCAAGATAAAAGTAAGAGTCAGAACATTTTAGGCATAGTCATTTTGCTTCCTTTAAATTCTCAATTATCTGAGAGATAACTGTGCAGATCACTTGTAATTTATTTTTTCTTCCTCTCTAGTCAGACTTGGAATTGACTCCTTGGTGTGCACAGACATGAGTGACCACTGGGTGGCCTTGGGTGCCATCTGGGTTACATAATTAATACTTTCAGCTGTCAGGAGCTAGTGTCCTTCATGATTTATTTTATCGTTTAAACAACTTAATTTGTTCCTTTTTATTGTTGTTGTTTCCACTTGAAAAGTCATAATCTTTTTAATTTTAGAAGGGTATCCTTAGATATTGAAATAGATCATGGCACAGGCACAGAAAGGTTTAGGATCTTTTCTTTGACAATTGCAGGAAACGGTCAAGAACACGCAGTGTTCCCATTGACATTAACAAACGTAATCAATGATCATGAGCTTATGCCACATCCTATTTTCTTCTACCTTATGTAGAAGATATTCACTGCCTTGAACAGGGCCTTCATTTCTTGAGAGGACAGATTTAGTTCCATTTTAAAATGCTATTTCTAAATCACTGAATCATCTCAAAATCACTAATTACTGTTAACTGCTACAGTGATTTTTTTAAGATCTTGTGATTGAAGGTTTTAATTTTTTTCCAAGTACTTTTGTGTTTTTGTTTGCATGATTAGTCTGCACACAAAGTGTTTTGATGGCAAAGATAACTGCAGTTTGGAATTTTCTTAAAAATAAAGTGAATAGTTAAATTACACTATCATCCCTGGTTTTATTTACTTGTCTTGTTTTGTGTTTTGGTTTTTCTACCCAATTATTAGGCTGCATGTGGCTAAAATACACAAGGTACAAATCAGAGCCCTGAAGCCCCTTCCCCAATCAGCTGTTTCGGAAACTTATCTTTCCACAAAGTCTTTGAATGTAGATATAGATAGATATAGGTATAGATGTATGCACACATATGTACATATCTATATTTATAAGCCCACATATATGTGTACCGTCTCTTCTTTATGAGTGTAAATGAGGATATTTTTATTTATATATATAACACACACAAACATAGACAGTATATGCACATACATCTATATAGCTGTATACATATGTACTATTTAATACTTTGGTGTTTTTAACTCCTTCACCTCTCTTTAACCTTTTGTATCTTGACAAATAGAGATTTACTTTAATCCTTTTAGGACTGCGAAAGATAATTACTGAATAGATGTTGAAGTTTGCCTTTAGGAAATCAGACTAGGAAACATTCTAACTGTCTGAAATCAAATTTTAATTCCTTATTCTTATATTTTCATTTACTTAATTTAAAGCTCATGCCAGTCATGTTCTTTCATGACTTCTCATGATTTCAAATTCGATTTCATTTGTTGTGGGTTACCATCATTTTTCTCTACTTCTCCATATCATAGTGAATTGGTTTCCCTGCACGTCAAAACTGTCACTGAAATACTGTTCAGAAAGCTCGTAGGCTTTGCAAGTAAGGTTGAACTCATTACTCATTTCTCTGGAAATGACCTAACATTTATCAAGATTATATATTTCCTCTTAAGAAAGGTAAAAAAGATAGAAGATTACTTTGCTACCCTCATTCATCTTCAGACTCAGAAGCAATCACAAAACTCGTCTTTGTTTTGCTTGTATAATTGTTTAGAGACTATATATAACCCATAGGCCAAAGTTGATAATGTTAATCTTCCAATTATCTGTTGAAAGCCTTCCATTTAATTGACATTGTGCCATGTTCTTGGGAGTCACTAAGAAATGTCCCAGATCCTTACCTTCACTAACTCTTGATTTAAATCATAATGGTGGAGAAGATTAAGCCAGAGAGAGAAAGGGGATGGAATCAAGAGAAAGAAAAATAGAGAAAGATCCAGGCAGAAGGAATAAGTCAAAATCTAAGACAAGAAGAGGTACAGCATATTTGGGGAACTGTCCATAGTTCAGTGTAATTGAGGTGTACTGCCCATGTGATGGGGTGCATGAAATCCAACAGATAATCATGAAGCCTAATGCTGGGAGCTTTGAGCAACTGAAGTTTTAAAGCAGGGAATGATGATATAAATGGATTTCAATTCAGCAGCTGTATGGCAGATGGAGCTGACAAAGAAGAGAGTGGGCCATTTCAGAAGCTACTGAAATAATCCAGACAAGAGCTAATGAGACACAGACCTAAGCACTGGCAGGAATGATGAAAATAAAGCAATCAAGAGATTAAACAGGCAGGACTTAATTCACTCCTGAGGACAGCAAGAAGGTAATCATAATCCAAGTAGAGATTTTACTTATTTATATGTTTGAGTTAGAACCACATATTTTTGCAACACTGGAGCCACATGACTTTTGATGGTTTTCTCCCCCAAGAGATTAAATTTTGTTTGAAATTTCTTTTTTCTTTTTATGTTATTTTATGTACCAGAAAAAAATATATATATATATTATATATATATATCATTTATTTAAAATATAAAGTATAAAATAAGTGTTCTTGAACTCTCTGCCCATCCAAACCAAGATCCAGATCATCATTAATAAGTGAATCTACCATTCATTTCTCCTTTATTTTAATTTTCAGTGTCCAGAGCATAATAAGGCCCAAAGACATAGTGCTCTTTCACAATCATAGAGTCTTCTTGTCTTCCACTGGCTCTGTACAATATCCAATGTTCACAACTGTGCCTCTCTTTACCCTTTTGTATTTTCTCTTACGTATACCTCTCTACTCTTCAGAGAGAACTGAGAAATTAAAAAATATATATATATTGTTCTCAAGATAATGCCTCCTACTATTTGAAAGTCAGACATATAGGCTGAAAAAAAAAAAGAATCAGATTCTCTAAGTATGTTATATGCTCTGCTTGCATATGTCTGGGAATGGAGAATTCATTGTACCCTGCAGTTTTCCTTGCTACTTTAATACACCCTAAATACATCCTTTCCAACCCTTGTCCTTTATTATTCCTATGGAACCACACAGAAAAAGTTCTTTCCTCTTCTGCCTAACAACTTGTCAGACATAAAGATCATTATGAGCTTCTATGTTTTATCTTTTCTAACTAAATATCAATACCAATAATTTTAGTATTTCTTCTTTGTTTTGAATCTTTTTGGCATCCTGATATTTTTCTCCAAAGCAGGTAATGTGAATGTGTGAATGCAACTGTGGATATATTGGAAATAGTCTACATTCAACATTTAAGAATATCTTCTCTTTAATTAAGAAGCACAATCTCTTATTTATTTTTTAACATGTAGCAAGGCCAATCATTTGTTTTTCCACTTTCAGTAGAGACAAGGATAAAATAATATGTGTATTAACTGAAATCTTAAATCTAGTATTTAAATCTTGTTCACTTAAATAGTCCATATGAGAAAAGCAGCAGTACAAACATGATGGTCAGGTTCAATGACATTTGTCTGCAATGTGAAGAGGGAGACAGTGTCACATCTGGAGAGAGTTCATACACAATTGGACGAGTCCAGAGTGCTACCATGTGGCACCATGAACCCAACATTATTATAGCTTCTATCTTCAAGCCAGCCAGGGAATCTGTTTTTACTTTTTTGGTTTTTTAATGTGAATTTTTCTGATTTTTAAGTTTGGTTGACAATTTTTAAAAAAGAAGAAAGGAAGGGAAGAATAAAAAGAAGGAAAGGAGGAAGGAAGGAAGAGAAAAAGAGAGGGAGGGAAGAAATAAAGAGAGAAACAGAGAGCGCAAGACTATGTGTCAACAATGTCATGGCTAAACAAAATATATAAATACATCTGTAGGACAGGTGTAGAAAATTTATAACTCCTGCTTACCAATTGTTACTATAAATGTTGTTTTCAGAACAGAAACTCCTTTGGCAGAAATATGAAGCAAAACAGGCACAGCTGGGCTAGGGAGGCTGTGCAAACCAACACCAAGTTCCAAGGTAATTATAAGTAAGCCAAGGACAGCATCTCCTCAGGAGATTGAGTAGACTGTGGCCAGAGATAGGCACAGGCTATCAGTAAGAGAGGCCCATCAGGCAGGAAAGATTTACTTAAAAGTTTGGTAGAGTAAGCCAGGGAGGACCTTGGGCCTACAAAGATGCTCGAGGTGGGAATGGTTTAAAGGCAGGGAAGTCAGAGGCACTCAGCTAGACAGGAAATTTGAAACTGGAACCAGTTACATGGAAGGAGGCAGATGACAGACATAGGTAATACAGAATGCAGATACTAGAATAAGGGCAGATAGCAAAGCTAACTGGATGCTAAAATATTACCCTAGAACACCTTTCATTCTGTATGCCCAGAAAGGTGATTGGCTGCTAGGAATTGACCAGGATAATATTGAAATAATAGAGGCCTCATAGGCAATAAACCCTTAATCTGATTTATCAGTCAATACAAGGTCATTAAAATGGTAATAAATTATAAGATTAGGATATATTAACCTAACACTTCATATGATTCTAGTAGGTTGGACCCAAATTTCTTTAATTAAAGTAAAGCAATGATATCAAAAGAAATACTGTCATTTGTTGCTTAATGACAATAGACATTTTATAAATTGCACCCTATTCCACAAATGGTGCTGGGAAAATTGTATATCCACATGCAGAAGAATGAGACTAGACCACTATTTCTCACCATATGCAAAAATCAACAAAAGTGGTTTAGAATCTAAAGTATGATTCTGAAACTATGAAAATACTAGAAGAAAACATAGGGAAGTGCTTTATGACATCAGGGCAGGCTAGGATTATAAACTAAGACCTCAAATGTGCATGCAACAAAAGGAAAAGTAGCGAATGAGATTACATCAAACTAAAAGCTTTGCACAGCAGTGGAATCAAGAAGAGACAACCTACAAAATGAGAGAAAACATTTGCAAGCTATACTTCTGAAAAGGGTTTCATATGTACAATCTATAGGGGACACAGAAAACTCAACAGTGAACGTAGAAAACTCAATGGCAAAAAAGCGAATAGCCTAAGTTAAAAATAGACAAAAGGCTTTAATAGACACTTCTTAAAAAATGACAGACCTAAGGGCAACACAACATGAAAACATGCTCATCATCATTGATTATCAGGAAAATGCAAACCAAAACCATTATGAGCTACCACCTCACTCAAGTTAGAATGGATATTATTAAAAAGATAAGAAAAGTTTTGGTGATGATATGGAGAAAAGGGAACCCTTACATACTGTTGGTGAGATTGTAAATTAGTACAGCCATTATGGAAAACAGCATAGATATTCCTTAAAAAATTAAAAATGGAATTACCATATGATTATGCAACATTACTCTTGGTTATGTATCGTATATCCAAAGGAAAGGTGTACTCTATATATTAAACAGATATATGCACTTCCTTGTTTGTTACAGCACTATTTACAACAGCCAAGAATCAACCAATGTGGATGGAAAATGTAGGATATATATATATGTGTGTGTGTGTATATATATATATATATAATGTAATACTATTTAGAAAAGGAATGAAATGCTTTTTTTTTTTTTTTTTTTTTGCCACACATGGATGAATCAGGAAGACGTGTTAAGTGAAATATGCCAGACATCAAAAACAAATACTGCATGAACTCGCTCATATGTGGAATCTTAAAAAAAAAAGTTGATATTATAGAATATAGAAGCTGAAAGTAGAGTTCAGAGAAGGGAAGGGGAATAAGAGGATCAGGAAAAACTAGTCAATGGGTACAAATTGCAATTGATACGAAGAACATGTCCTGGAGGCTGTTTTGCACAGTAGGGTGACCAATGATTAATAAATAGTGAGGTACTGTATGATATAAAGTAGTTACAAAAAAAGAGGCTTTTAAAATTTTTATTTATTTATTTATTTTCAATTTAATTAATTTATTTATTTTGAGAGAGAGTCTCACTCTGTTGCCCTTGGTAGACTGCCATGGTGTCACTTAGCTCACAGCAACTTAAAACTGTGATCCTCTTGCCTCAGCCTCCTAAGTAGCTGGGACTATAGGTGCATACCACAATGACAACTAAGAAAACATTTTTTAAATGTTTGCCTCACAGGTTGGGAGTAGTGACTCAGGCCTGTCTTCCTAGCACTCTGGGAGGCTGAGGTGGATGGATTGCTTGAGTTCATGAATTCGAGACCACTCCTGTCTCTACTAAAATAGAAAAAAATAGGCGTGGTTATGGCACCTGTAGTCTCAGCTACTCGGGAGGCTGAGACAGGAGAAATCACTTGAACCCAAGAGTTTGAGGTTGCTGTGAGCTATAAGGCAACGGCACTGGCCCTCTACTCTACCCAGGATGACAGGGTGAGACTCTGTCATATGTGTATTGAAACACCAAATCGTACCCCATAAATATGTACAATTGCAATGCACTGATTAAAAAGTAAACTCAAGCTGTTTTCAATTTTTATCTAATGATAGTACTGCTTGACATATTCTCAAATGATGTAACTGAGATCCAGACAAGTTAAAAGGTTAAAACTTTTGTATGAACAGCATCATTCCACATTATGTAAATCTCAGATTATGATTTACATGTGGAGAATATCGTTCTTCCAGAATACAGACATAGGTCTATGAGCCAAAGTCTTTGAATTATATGTCAACTGTGATTGTATAAATTAATCTTTATTAATTTTAGGTAGTCAGTAGCATTGCTAATTTGGATGATTGTTTTACATAAGTTTAACATTAGTTTACTTTTTAAAAATATTAGAAATTAAGTCATAGAATTAAATACCTTGCTTACTATTACCACAAAATGACATTCTGCTTATAAACTTGTAAATATGTCTTCAACTTCTATAACCTTGAACATTTTAACTGCTCATGTAATGATACTCCATTATGCCAAACTATTACATTAAATGGGACTAATGGAGTATCTGAGAATGACAATTGCTTTATGGAGAAAAAAGTATGATGTGACAAGTGTCAGATATATTTCTTAGAATTGGACAGAGTTGCCACTATGCCATTTATTGGTAAAAACACAAGTATATGTGTACAGGTTTATTTAATGAAATGTAAAATTACAGTAAGTTAAAAATGTAAATTATGTTTGAAATTTTTATGCAGCCATTAAAATGATATTTATGAATTATTTGAAATAAATAGCTTTAAAAATAGGTTATGAATTGCCTATGCCTTCTGGTCACAACTATGTTCAAATATGTATTAATAGAAAAAGACTGACAGTATGTACAGAAAAATGGTTTCCAGATGATTTTGGAAACAAGGATATATTTGACAATCTTTTTGTATTTTCCAAATTTTGTAAATTAAGTTATTTATTACTTTAAAGTAAAAGCATATAAGTAGAAATAGTGGACTAGAGAAATCATTAAAATACTATAGATAAGCAGAAAAGTCTTCAACAAATCAATACTAATTAATATAAGAATGTATACTATCAATAGAGTTCTAATGATTATATGATACTTGGGGCTAAAGCAGTCTCAAGAGGATTACTCTTAGTCACGGTGCTAAGTGTATTTTGAACTTTGATGTTAAGCATGCTAACTTACAGGATGAATTGGTACCTTTGTCAGAACTATAAACTGCACTAGCACTTATGTCCTTTCTAATGAAAGGCACATTTGAAGTAGTGCTGGCTCTGAGTCCGTGGTTAATGCTGTGGGTTTTCCATCTTTTCTGAATCCCTACAGAGAAGTAAAACTTGCAGTTATATTGGCTTCTTCCTCTGAGTTTTATATAACTTTAAGATTTCATAAAATACTTCCATGCACTGGAGAGAAATAATAAAAGATTTCTTAAAAGAAAGCATGTTTTTTCTAAGTCTACCCATTCATCACCTCTAGATCCAGGTGAAATACCAAACCAAATGGTTTTCAGGGCATGGCAACTAATGCAGAAACATTTCACAAGCTCATAAGTTCTGAACAAAAAGTAGGAACTCTGTAGTTCAGCATCATTAAGAAACACATAGGCATTTTGTAGGGATCGTGGGTGCCATATTTCCTGTCATATATTAGAGAATACATTTGGAATGTGTTTGCTGATTTGTCATGACCCGCTAAGGTGTTGCAACTCCTTGCAGGTACATTCTTAATGTCATAGGTAGTCAAAGAAGAAAAATTCTAAACAAAATGATAGTTTCAAGGTTGCTGATGATTTTGCATCATGTCATTATTCTCAGTCCGCAATGGCCCTTTTGATGAGCAGATGGTGGTGTGCTTGACACAAGTCCTCTCTGACAGTTAGTGTGGAACAGAGGGCCAACTGAAGGGCATGAATTTCAGAAGGCAAGGGCTACCATGTCTAATTAATTCTTTCCTGTCTGCACTCAACACACAGTTACAGAGGAACCCTGTGCTAGGTGCTGATCTCAGGCTGGGAATGTAGCTGTGAATAAAACAGCCAAAGCTCATCCCCTTGTAAAGATCTCACTCACCAACCTTAGCACTGTGCATACATCTTAGGAGTTTTTAATTTCTTTGAAGATGTGACTTTGCCAGGCACTGGGAATCCTTGAGGCAGCCCAGCATCATTCAAGGACCACCTGCATCAGAATGACCAGGACAACGATTGAAAATTAGAATCAGACATTTTTAAGAAAAAGCCAATAAATCTGCTTCTTAATAAGCACCCTAGCTGCCTCTTCACATGGAAGCTTAAAAGCCACTGTTCCAAGCATCAATAGCTAATATTTATTATGAAGAAATAATAGGGAACACAATTTTTTTTTAAGTCTGAGTAATTTGCTAGCCTTGTGACCACCACCAAAATTGTTGACTTGCCATAAAAGCCGCGGTCTTCCCTTCTAACACTATGTATTCAGAAGGAAACAGCTGCAAACTAACTATATTAATGATTTCCAGAGTACATATTGAAAAATTAAATACAGTATGCATTGCAGCATGTTTTAATCCTCTACTAAATGTCATCATTTCTCTTCTTCCTATAATTTTCTAGATATTTTTGTGTAGACTTTTTTTCTTCACCAAAGAACATTTAAAATTTTTCCTATCAGTTCCATGATGGTGAGTAAGAGGGGGAGAGTTATGTAAGTTTCTAATCAATGTTCTTTTGCTAAAATTGGAGGTAAATAAATAATTAAAAATCACAGATGGAATACCTATAATTAAAACTATAGATACAGCAATAGACATAAAATTTTCCTTTAAAAACATCAGATAAAAGACTCACAGCTGTTGTTAAAAGCTGTCTCTAAAGGAATATGAAGTCAGCTTGATTGATAAGATTTATTGCCCTTTGAACATCTGTTAAATGGCCTTCTTTCATTTTTTGGAAATTTCTGAAATTGAAGAAAATGGAAGCAGCACTAGTTTTATATCCAGTGAAATATTACAAAATTCTTGACTTCCTTGTGTGTTGTATCTATAGCCCCAGTCAAATCAAAGGTACATCACATAAAAGAGACCACTAATAAAAAAATAAAAGTTCCCTAGTTCTTTTGCCCTAGGTTGAAAAATGGTCATTCTTAAGGGGAAAAAAAAAACCCATGATATTCATCATTAACTGTTTAAAATGAGGTAAATCTGTTGCTTTTGTATATTCTCCTCCTAGCTATGAACTCTAACATTTCATGAAAACATCATCTCTCCAGCCTTTCAGTTTTGGAGGATTTTCTTACCTGGAATACTTTCTCTCTTACCTCTCTTCCCATTTTTGCACTTTTGGATTCTTGAAATCTCAGCCCATGATCCCCAATCTGAGAAGCCATTCCTCAATACCCCCCAAAGTTAATCACTTTTGCACCTGCAGCTCCTTGTATGTAGGATTCTGTTATATCTCAATGGCCCTCATATAGTGCTTCCCCCGACTGTTTGCCTCTGCAGGTGTCACAGCTGGTCCCAGTTGTCATGGAACCCCTCCTCCTCTTGAGCACTGTTGCCAAGTCTCTTGTGGGTGGCCACACCCTAGAGATTAAAATGGAAGGTGTGAATGCTGGTTCTCTGCAAGTTTGGCTCACAGAGGTGTTTCATTCCTGGTTCTTTGTGTTGTTTTGATAATTTGTGATCAATATTTAAACATTAAGAGAGTGTACATACATATCTGTATTTATGACTGTTTTTTTAAATCAAAAGATATGGCAACACCAGGCACAACAGAGTAGAATTTAAAGAATAACTTTCCCTGAACATAGGACAAATACTTTTTCACTTAATCCCCTTCACACATTTGTTACTGGCCTCTGTTGGTATTAGAAGGTGTGTTCCAGACTCCGATTGAAATTCCAAATGCCTTAGACTTGAATATAAAACTTCCTTTTATCTAATCCAAGATTACCTTACATTATCTCAATGAACCTTCCCATGATCTTATTTTCTCCTGTTCAGAAAAGCTCAGTGCTTTCGTAAATGCGATGTTTCCCTGTGTGTGTCCACCCAAGACTATGATTATTCATATGTGTTTAGACAACTGTGAGATCTTTGGGTTCTGAATGCTCTCCAGCACATAGCAGATGTTCATTAATAGTAATGTGTTAATTAACATTGACATAGTATCTATGTGGCATTGCTTTGAAACCCTCAGATGCAGTTCTTTTCTAGCCAATACTATAACAGGAGAAATTAAAGTTATTGTTTGGAGCATGACCTGGAGCATGACCTAATACAATAGAACTGCTAAGGGAGTAAAAAATCTTCCTAGGGAGACAGAGTATTGAATAGACACTGACTACCCCTCTGCTACTAAAACTTTAACCTGCATCAAATCAGCTATAGACTCCGGGAGGGGCCTGAGTGCCTTCATTTCTTTTTTTTATTTCAGAATATTACAGGGGGTACAAATGTTTTGATTATTTGAATTTCTTTTGTGCAGTTTGATTCACTGACAAGTGCACCCATCACCCAGATACTGTGCACTGTGCCCATAGGTGCACATTTACCCTTCCCCTGTCTCCTCCCACCTGCTTGCTTTCCCTTGAATTTTACTGCTCTGTGTGCACGATGGAACAGGAGACGATTCTTCTAGGTGAGGTATGGCAAGAATGGAAAACCCAAAAACCAGGTACACTCACTTTTACATTGGATTGTCTCCACTTCTCACAACCTCTAAGGTCATGCCCATACGGACACTGAGAATAATAGGTTCAATGTATCTGATTCTTTAGAGAATTTGGTGTTGGTTAAATGGCAGACCGCCTCTCCCTGGAACACACTGTAATCTGAAGACAAGGGATCTAGAAGGCATTGCCATGAAATAACTTTGGTTTTAACTATTCCTTGTGCCAAGAAAACTGAGTACCAGATGCTGGATAAAGTTTGTATCAGCGGATTTCCTTTGTATAGTAAACATAGGACCTTTACATATTTAGGAAGCCTTCAGTTTGAAAAAAAATGCACATAATAGAAGGCTCTTTGATTTCAGTTCAAGGGCAAACCATCTGGCACCCATTTTGTGTAGTAATCAGGCTAATAGTGCCATCGGGTTCACTGGAGAAAGCATAGAATGGCACTTTAAAATCTGTTCTAGGGCCTATTTTTAGACTCTGGCAGTGCAGGGATGGAGTGTTTATTTCATGTGTAATGCAACCTTCCACTTGAAACTGAAAAACATTTCTTTTCCTCTACTGAGTTTCGATCAAGATTCCCAAGAAACACCGCCAGCTTTGCACATATCCCTATCCTCTAAGATGATTAACTTTTTAAAATGGAAAAGCCTTGAAAATGCAAATGTTGCCACAGGCCCCTGGTGGGGTAAAAAGACAACTCAAATAAAACGTTTCCAGATGGTTTAGGCATTATGTTCTTTATATCCTCAAAGCAAGGGAGGGATCCTAAGCTGGACAAGTTGGTATTATGAAAAGTCGTACTAAAGAATGTTTAGCAGCTTCTTTTTCAGAAGCCTGGGAAGGTCACTGCCTAGTTCCTGGGGTGGCGTGCTTAGTGATTCTGTTGAGCAGCTGCCGGGCTGCAGTGAGAGCTGCCTTAGCACAAGGGCATGATGAGTCCTGGATTCTCTTGCTTTTCAGTCATTTTACACTTCTGATGTATTTTGCAATCTCAAAATGTTTTCTTAACCTGGCAGTTTAGAGTTTCTGAGCAGCTGTATCTGTTAATCTAAATCAATGGATCTTACTGTGTGCGAAGAGTGAAGTTATACCTTGATTAGTAACATGGAGTTTTTGCAGAAAAGAACTGTCAAATTTCTTGCCATAGCTTATACAACTTGAAATCATTTTTTCCCCTGAGCAATTTAGTCACTGTGCTTTCTGACAATCACTTTAAGTATGTCCTCTGCCTTTTGAAAGGAGAGACATTCAAGGCACTGCTTTTTTCCAGCTTTCAGTCACAAAATCCATAAAAATCGTGTTGTTTCCCAGTAGAGTGAAAGAAAGCCTATGGATTTGGAATAGGTGTCAGGCTGTTTATTTGGTTCCTCTGCTTTCTGCAAGCAGAAAAGGAGGAACCTAGGGCACCTTAATCTCAAGGTATATTTGTCATGTGTTGAATATCCATATTTAGCATTTGTGAGAATTAATTAGCATTTCTTCACAACGCGGCTATGAGATGGGTCAATATCATTATCACCACTTTACAGATCAGAAAAGAGGGATGACAGAAGCTGAGTTATTTGACATCAGAGGCAGCCAGGGAACATGCAGCACCGGCCTGTAGATCAAACATATTATACTCCATCAGCGCCTTTCTGCTTCAAAGAGGGCTTAATGTCGGTAAATGTACAGATAGCTTTGCTTAAGCAGCAGAGAGGCGAACCATTAAGGAGTTGAACTGATTACTACATGAACCAGATTAGCTAGATGCAAGCAAGCTACATACCCACAGACACTGGCTGAAGCTATAGGATCTCATTTTTTTGACAGTCATCTCTATGACAACAGCATGGAAAGTTGTTGTTTTTTTTTTTAAACAGCAAGAAAATAATTCTTATTGAGTGTCTACTCTATGCGGAGCCCATCTTAGAATCTACACATATCATTGCTATGACAGCTATAAAGATGTGCTATCATTTCCAATTTGCATATTAGGGACAGAGGTTTACAGGCTAAATTCCTCATCCAACTCGTTTGGCTGGTTTGAGGTGAGGCTTAGATTCAAATGCAAGTTTACAAATGACTTACTCATAGTCTCCAAATGCATAGATTGTGAGGTTAGTATCCATCTGGACCAGAGAGCCACCCAGAGTTGACTTTTTTCTCTCTCTTATTGTTACCAGTAACTCAGGAGGGTAAATTACAGACAACAAGCACATCGTGTTTAAAAGCCCCATGAAGATTAATAGAATACATGTTAGCGAAGAGAATAAAGATCTACTGTAGTTTTAAAAGGCCAAAACAATGAGCCAGATCTAACGCTGAGCTCTTCAGACCACACATGGAGAACAGCTGATGTTTAATTTTGGTTACTGGACCTTAAAAGGACTAAAATCCAGTAGAAACACATTGGGGGGGGGGGGAGTAGCATGCTGATTGGAATTATGCAAACCACCTCACAGCAGACCTCAGTGACCACAGCTGCCTTTCACATGAAGGGAAGTCAAACAGAAGGGGAGTTGAATCTGAGTTGGGCCTCACAGCATGAGATGTTAGGATTAATACCAGTGGCTAAGAGTTAAAAAGACCAACGATTTTAGCTTAGTAGAGAAAGATGTTCTAGAACTTGCATCTGTCCAAGAAAGGAATCACCTGAGCAAGGCGTTTCTGAATCTCAGTTATCAAAGTTATTTAGCTGGTGCAGTGAGTGTAAGGCAGGATCCTGCCATTGGAGTCAGACATGCCAGAGTTTGATTCCAACTCTGCCATTACTCTGATACTGTCCTGTTCTTAAAGAATCAACTAACTTCTGGGTATACCGTATGCTAAGTTTCTTGGAGTATTGCATTGCCAACAAGAGGTACCCAGTAAATACTGACTGTCAATTTCCCAATGTAAAGGGATCAAATAAAATGTGTTTATCATTAACAGACGGCATAGACATGAGGTGCTTTAAGAGTCCTTTATACTCTGGACATCTTTTGATCCTGAAGCAGAGGAAGCCATTACTCCACAGGGGTTGAGTTTTATAAGTGGTAACATTTGAGGAGGGAAAGCCTAGGTGCATAGGTGAGCTGAGAGTTTGTCCCAAAGTTTGTGCACCAAGTCTCTGAAAAGCATTACTTAAATATAAAAAGAGAAAAAGGAAATAGTGGGCAGAGGAATTTTGGTTTATTAAAAAACACCAATTACAAATTCTTTATTCTATATAAAGATTTTCAAAAGCCTGTTTCACTCAGAAGTTATACTCGAAACCACTTCAGCATTTTTCTTTTGTGTATTTTCTCTTTTTGTCCTTTTTAATTTCTCCAATCTAGTTCTCATAAACAAGTGAAGCAAAAGTTTGAATGTGGTATCCAGTGAGTAATTGAGAATTTTCTCTGTAATAATGCAAATTAAATCTAATAACTTTAAACAAATGAGTTAGCATATGTCAATTAGTCTTAACTTAGCAAACGTGTACCTATGACTTGAAGTGTGAGTAGTGAGATTTTAAATGCTGGTAACAGTCAAAGTGTAAGAGCAAGGATGAGAATCAGTGGCCGCTGTGACTTAGCCAAGAAATTCATCCAAGGTAATCAGTTACTGATAGTACTTACCATGCCATAGCTTCTTGGGAGAAGTGCCTACCCAATGTATCACAGAACATGTCTAACTACAAGTCTCTGATGGTAGCGTGGTTTTCAAAGATCAACACAGTGGTTTGAGGGGAGTTTGAAGGTATCACCTTGATGACCGAAAAAGAAGGCATATGGTATTAGATACTCTTTATCAGATACTCTGTTCGAGATTGCTAGCATGGTGTAAAGATTATTCCATCTTGAAAGATAATTTCTGTCAAATTTTGCATGCCAGTTTGGATCTAAATCTGGAGCAGATTGAGTATTTGCATTCTATTTTTATTCATAGAAAGATTATGTAAATTGGAACCACAGATTTACTCATTTCAACCAAGCAGAGTTAAATTGAGAACGAGCAAGTTCCTTGTCCATCTGACTCCTAAAACCTGCCTTTCTTTAAGTAGTTACTCAAAAGTCATAGCATAGGAAGCCCCTCAGCTCCGCACCATCAAATCATCAGCCCCACTTTCACGTGCACCCACTAACTCCTCATCCTCCCTTATTCTAACACAGGAAATGTCTTTCCTCTGAGGCTTTGGACTTCATTTCTTTCCCAGAGGACTTTCTCCTTCCGTTTGTGAATCCATCCCTTTGCCTATTGCTTTATTCTTTCCTTTCCAATCCATTAAAGTTTGCTGAGCACCTGCTCTGTACGTCTCTGGCATATTCTGCATTTGGAGATGTTTCTTGACTCTGAGCTAAAGAAAGTTTTCATTGTCATAGAGGGCAGGATTCCTTTCTCCCCAATTAAATATGATGGCCTAACTGTACCCAGAAGGGACCTACACTGTTTTCAACTCTATGGACTCTTCAGTTGTTGGGAAAGTTCTAAACAGATGGTGTTGCTCATTTGGCCAATGAGGGTAGGGTTGGAGGGTGAGAGGAGTGGGGGTGGCCAGTAAGGGGGTTTCTCCACAGTGACAGCTGATCCTCTGGAGGGAATACCAAGGAACAGTTCCAAAAAGTAAAACAAAGTTCTGATCCTTTTTATTATTTTCCAGGGAGGTTAAGTTATAAGCTCTCAGTGAAATAAAATTCTAGTAGAACTTTTGCTCGTGGTGGAATGTTTATGTTTATTGAGTCATTTCCATGTGTCAGATATTCTTCAGAACACTTTGTGTATACTAGCTAATTTAGTCTTCATGATAACCAAAATAACATGTACATTTTACTGATGAGAAAGTGGGGGACACAGAAATATTAAGAGATTTGTACAAGATCACATTAGGTAGAACGGGATCCAAACTCAGGTAGTCTTGACCCCAGAACAGGATTTTATAAATAGTATTTGTTTGAAATAGGCACAGATAAGATTATCCTTAATCTATTTAGAAAGACAGTATAAAAATTAAATGAAATTTTTCTGTATTCCCTCAGGTAAATATACTGAGTGACACTGGTCTACTTGACTTAAAAGAACCAAGAGTAAAACTTATTAATCTAGGTCTTTTCCTGTGATCAAAAAGTCTCAATGTGGTATAGATGGAGAATTCTTGGTGTCCATTTGGGGATTTTTTTTCCTGTGTATACTTTGTAATATGTAGACTCTTTTCTTCTTTGGAAATATTTTCTGTCCTTGAAAGTAAGCTCCAAAGTGGTACACTTTTTAAAATATAGAGAGAGCAAGAAAGGGAGGGAAAAAAAGTAATTTGTCTCTAATATTTCTTTAGTTTTATGTTTTTAGATGTAGATTATTAACTATCAAAAATTTATACTTATAGCATGTTCTATATTAGAAATGTATTTTTCCTAAATTATAGACAATTGTTCTGATAACACTTTTGAATAATTTGTCTTTCGCCTACCTATTAAAAATGCTACCTTCGTTCTAGATTGTTTATTCTATTCTATTGATCTATTTTTCTGCTCAAGTACTGGTACCACCCTACTTAAATTACCAAAAGAAAGTGGATGTCCTCCTTAAAGATATTTTGACTAGGTCTGTACCACCGCCATAGAGATTTTTTTAAAACCCTGTAATGTTTCTTTTTTTTTTTAAGTTGATGCATTTTCTGGAACTGCATTGAATTAAAGATAGACATTGTGTTTATTTATTTAGAAATTATTTTTTAAAGAATTGTATTCTCATCAAGAATTGTGGTAAATTTTGCAGTAAATTTTTCCCATCTTCTCACCACATTGACCTTTTTACTTGAAAAACAGTTGAAAAATTGAAGTATCCTTGCATGATCTTTCAAACATATACTAGAAGTTTTTCAATTAAATTATTTTATTTATTTATTTTGTCAGTTATGTTTCTCCCTCAATAGACCTTTTGTCTGGTGACATTTTGTGATATCAGAAAGGTCATTCCTTGATTTGTTGAGACTTTTATGAAAAATTAATATGTAATTGGAGATTCAAATTTTCTACATATCTTTTAAACTTCATTTAAATAATGTATCTGGTATAAATATATATTTTAGTGCATTCACATAACCGCTCATCTTTGAGCTCCATGGGTGAAGGATTGACACAGTGTGCTTTGCTCCCTTCACAAAGCTCATCAACAGACTCCTAGTCCAATGACCTTCCTTGCAAAATGAACTGCCTCCTAGTAATTCTTCCTATAAAGCTATAAAACCAACTCCCTAGATTGCTGTATTTCTTTTGTATGCTATTTCTCATTATGCTTGATCCTATTGGCAGCCTTAGGACAGAGCTACGGGGATACCCTAAAAATTGAGGTTATCTGGAGGGGTGATAGAAAGACACACACCTATTGTCCTGTGGCTCTTACAAGGTAGGCAGCTTAAATTACACAGCCGCAATCAACTAGATCTAAATCAGGTGATGTGAATGTAGCAGCAATATTGTGCCTTCTCTGTGTGATTGTAATTGCCTTCAAGATTATTTTGTCATCAAACAAGCAATTTTTCAATCAGTGCAACTTGCGCAAATCAGCACTCTAGGATGTGAGTTTTTTAATTCATTTATCAGGTACTTCTTAATGCCCAGCCCCAACCCAACTTGGAAGAAAATAAAGTTTAAGGAAAGGTTACATGGAAAGCACACGTGGAGGAGCAAAGTCATGTCTGAGTTGGTTTCATTCTCAAAAAAGCTAAACGTGAGAAGAGTATAATAAGATTGTTAGTGATATATATGGTTTTATTTAATAGAGAAAGAAAATATTGGTCAAATAAGAACATACAATGTATTTTATTCTTGGTTAATTTTTCCTTCTTTTTAGATAACTTTATATATGTGAACTGTTTGTTTTGACAAAGAAGTTGTTTAAACCAAAATAGAGTGCCCTCACATTTCATTTTCTCACCCAAGTGACACAGGCCAGACCCAGGGGATTCACTCCCAACTAGTCAGGACACTCTTTCCCTCCAACCTCTGCCTCTTTCTCAACTTGAAACGCCAAAGAGATGCTGTTATTTGTTCTAAATTCTTCTCTAAGGAGAATCTATTTGCTTTTCCTGAGACAACTATGTTTGTTGTTGTTGTTGTTGTTGTTTTCCTTCCACATTAAAATCATGATCATTAATGAGATTTTGTCCTCTTGAATTTTCCCAGCACTAGTCCTAGTGAGCCAAATGACAAATATGTTACTATCCTTGCCAAAATAAACTTACTGTTTGTCTGTACATGAGGGAGGATTAAAAACAACTTATAACCAATCAACTAGCCTGCTAACTACCTAACTAAATCCCTAAATGACAGAATAAATGAGAAAACCAAGTATTATAGTAACACCAAACTGTGTGATGTAGAGAGCTCTGGAATACCATGAGAAAGCGAGTCAGAGCTTCTCAGAGTCCACTGAAGGTGCATCTGTGTGATAAGAATTTAGCTGCATTTAAAAGAATGGGTGGCATTTACATTTGCAGGGCTGTCAAAAAATGCAACCTCAGGTGATTGAGAACAGTGATTTTCAAACACCTTTTCTCTCACAGAACATTTTCTTCAGTAAATGAACTATTGCTTGGAAACTTAATATGTAATATCTTCAAGCAGAGCTGCTTTGATTAAAGGGAGGAAGGAAATGGGCCCCAGAGTTCTGTTAATATGTCCTCCTGGTTTCTCCTGGGCCTCTGATTTAGCATATTTGAAAGTATCTGTTTACATTTCATTTGCATCTATGTTTTGTGTGGCTTCTTTGAGCATTACTAAGTCCCATAATAAAAACAGTTGCAATAATTCAAAAACTTGAACCAGGATCTAAGTAATGAGAAGGGAAGAACAAAAGGGATAATTAGGGAGCAGTTGTAAAAAAGAAATAAAATTGATTGGCTAGGGTGCTAAGAGGAGAAAAAGATGTTGTTGAAGTAATAAATCTAATATCAGGAAGCAAAACAATTGTGCAGAATTGGAAAGTCAGGGGAAGAAACTCTATTTTCTGTTTTAGTATGTGTATGTTTTGTTCAATTTTCCCCTCTTCCAATATATCACTGTGCTGAGATGGCTTTAAGGCAGGCACTTAAGGATCAGATTTATGCTGGCAGGATCTTTGAGTCTGTATTTTCTGAAACTCCTAGGCTTGTGATATGCAGTGAGCCTCTGTCCTCAGACAGCCCAGCCCCGCACCATTTACAAGATGCTGGCCACTGGAGATAAAATGCAAAAAGAAGACACACTCTCAGCCTTCAGAAAACTCCCAGATATGTTGAGGAGGCAGATGTATCTAGATGGATAAACAAATGTAAGCATAAAACTGTACTAAATAGAAAGGAAGAATGGTAGCTGGTACCAGGAGAACATAAACCAGCCCCGATCTAGTCAGAGGCAATGCCATTTAACCTAAGAGTTAAATGGCAGAAGAAATGAGATTGAAAGACGGGAGAACATTCCAAGGAGAGGAGAAAGTATGTGTGAGGTGCTAGGAAGGGAAGAAGCCAGTGTGGCTGGAACAGAGAGAATGAACATAAGGGAGCTGGAGGGAAAGGGAACCAGACCTTCAGAGCTCTCGATTCTGGATAGGAAGAGTCACGTGATCAATTTTGGGTCCTAGAAAGATGCCTCATGGAAAACTGGTTAGAGAGGCCAGGTGAAGTTTGGGCCAACATAGAACTATTGCAGAGAATATTTTAAAATCTTGGTCAGGGTGGCTTCCCTGAAGACATAAGAGAATCAAGATTCAAGAAATAGGTAAAAATATTAATATATTGAAATCGGTACTACAGGTTAATGCAGTAATTAGAATAATGATGTACTGTTTATGATTATATATTAAGTATAATACTTCTTGATATGGTATCATTGCTGCAAAAATCACTTTCTTAATTTAATATTTGCCTTTTAGTTGTGGTGCTTTTGACATGGGAAGTATTTAATGTTAATGTGTTATTAAAATCTATTAACTTTCTCTTTAATTTTTGTTACATTTTTGTTTTTCTCTACATGCTTAAAAAGATAAACATTTACCTATATTTTCTTCTCATTATTTCATGATATTCTTTTCCATAGAGGAGGATTCTAGTAGGATTTAAGTCTTTTATACATCTGAGATAAATTCACACACATATATGTACATATATATATATATATATGCATGCATACTTCTAAACATATACATATAAATGCATATAATGTATTTAACATGTATATGGTATGGATCTAAATTTACTTTTTCCTTGTAAATAGCTATTTGCCCTACAATACCTATATGATATGCTATATCAAATCATTTGCCTTTTGTGAAAAATTCTCACAATGAATATGCTACTGAGATTAGTCATAATACACATAAAAAATTATGCATGATATTCACGTAATGTTTTGATTACAGGGATCTGTTTAAAAAACATTATGTAAAATAAATTTAATAGGCTGACCAATATCGGAAGTAATAGTATTGAAAACAGAGTCATGAAAAGAAACCCAAAGCCCAGTGTTTGGTTCTATTTGTAAAATACAGGTATTTAACTCATTGATTATAGTAATCGTATTTTCATTCTTCAAGTCTCATTCGTTTTCCACGTTTGTTTTTTAGTATTAAAAATAATTCATTTATTTTGTTTTGTTTATTCAGACAGAAAAATAAAAAACTCCTTTTATTTATTTATGTTTTTATATTCTACATTTACTAAGTTTCACAAGTACCCTTGTAAGATTAAAAGGTAACCATGTAGACTTGAAACCCATTGTGGTGACAGTGACTGCACTGGGAAATTTTCTGGGCCTCGTGAAATGATATTATCGATCTTTAATACAAACTACCTCTTTATGTTGTGGCAACTTTATACATGAGAAGGAATGCTCAGTCTCCAGTAAGTATACATCAGCATAACTAGAAAGGTCAAAGAGACTCAAGTCATTGTAGTTTCATTTCCAAAAAACTTGACTTTTAAAAGATGAGGCTTCACTTATTTTTAGTAAGCACCATCTTGGAAACATCCACCTGTTAATTAGAGCTGTGATTCCCATCCAATCCCACAGGACTGCAGCACTCATGCAGAAGTCTATAACACTACAACGAAGATTGTGTCTTCCAAGAAAATTATTATAATAGACATCCTACCATGCTTATGTTATTTTAATTGGATGTTTAGCTCTAGGGATCTTAATAATTTGTCATAAAATTTTAATGTTAATAAAATCAGCTGGAAGGACTCTACTTAACCACTTAGATTGCACCATAGGGAGTAAGATCCTAATTTAAGCCTTTCTTTTTTCTTTCTTTCTTTCTTTTTTTTTTTTTTTTTTAATAAGCTAATGAGAGAAAGAGTTTTAAGTGGATCATGGGATCTGCACAGTGTAACACAATGTTTCACCCATGACCCACATCAAAGAAAAATTTCAGGAGATGAAGTTAAACAAGCAAGGAAGACTTTATTCAAGACTACTGTAGTGAGGGAGAGAGTGAACCCAACTCCCACCAAAACAAAAGGGAGGAGGGTTTTTTCTTCATTTTGTTTTTCTTTTATGTTAACAGACTTTAGTAACACACAAAGCTAAGGTAGGCAGCGTGATGTT
The DNA here is from genome assembly GCA_963574355.1 of Loris lydekkerianus. NCBI lineage: Eukaryota > Metazoa > Chordata > Mammalia > Primates > Lorisidae > Loris > Loris lydekkerianus. The sequence continues at coordinate 2,382 of CAUYPK010104670.1, read as the reverse complement.
TTGATATATGGATACGCGGTAAAGTGATTACTATCACAAAAGTTTTGAAGTGCTGGGGTGAGCTAGTGAAAGAGTGCTGGGAGATACTGTAGCAGCAGCTACTGTAATCAGAGCTGCTGTGTTTGCTAACTGGAGTTTGTCAAAGTTAGGCTGCTACCTTTCCACAGAGAGAGATTGAGGACTGTCTTTCTTGATGTTTATATTTCAAAGGGATAGCAACTAGGTCCTTGAGAAAGCCATTTCTGGGTTGTACAACTGGCAAGAGAATTGAAGATTTACATCTCAAAGGAGCAGAAAAGAATTCACAAATCTAAGTTTTCTAAAGGAGAAAAGGAGCCTAGGGAAAAGGAGCTCTGGGGCTTGTAGTCAAGAAGAAAGCCATTTAAAGTTTATTCAAGCTGAGGGGAAAATTAAAGCTGTCTGGGGCCCCCATTGATGGATACTGGATTTTCCCTGATGGTCTGGGGACTGATCCAAAAGTATTCCTTATAGATAAATGATATACAGTCTTATACTGTTTAAACCTTATGCATCACTAAAGGTTACTCCTTAGTAAACTGCTAAATCTGATATTAGAGTACAGAAGAGATTTCTCTTCTCAAAATGTGCTTCTTTTCTTAAAATGTGCTTCAGAGTGCAAGAAATGTCACCATCTAAAGTTTACTAAATAAAAATAGGAACACCTGCTGAATACTTACTCCATGTCAGCTACTGAGTTAAGAATGTTTTATATAATGCAAAAAGCAATCCAGGAGCTCAAAACCAGGTGTGTGACTCCAGAGACAGGATTTGGTACGGAATAGATGTGCCACACACAAGCTAATAGAATAACAGAGGAACATGCAGAAGAGGCTTATTTTTCTCTTTACTTTCTGTTACATAAGTGAAATGTCCCCAAAAGTCAAGTCTGACTCCATACACTTTAACAATTTCCACAGAAGCCCTAGTTTTGACCTGTTTCTTAAATGAAAGACTACTTTGTCTCACAGAGGTGACAAAGGCCTTCTTGGGTCTTTGCCGTCATTCTCATTTACTGAGGTCTCTCAACAGTGCTTCATGTGTTCGTGCAAAATTATTGATGTGATGGAGCACAGTCTGACTGAGAGTCAGTTCAAACTCCTACAGTCATTTCACGTCCCACTGGCACAAAGCAGGAGTGCTGATGGCTATCCTCATCCTCTCTGTCTGCTTGGATGACCCCATCAATGACAAATAGTAAAGAGATGGAGGACGCCTATCCATCATGCTAACATCATATTGGCCTGTGACTCACTACTTAGATAAGATATAAAAGCTTCGAATTATGCTCTAAATCTTTGACAACACAGATGCATAAAGCCTTAAGTCACATTCTGCCTTTTAACTTAAAGAAACATTAAGAAGCATGGGAAATAATGCAGAATGCCAAGAATTGTCTCTTAAAGAATTAAATTTTTTACTGTAAAAATTTTGATTCCTATTTTGGTGATCAACTAACTTTGGAAGGGCATATGTTAATTTATGAAAAATTAATTATAAATATTTTCTTAACTATTAGGCCTAAGCCACCATCTGTGAGCTGGCTATTGAGAAAGGCACACAGTCAAGTAAAGCTGCAAATACAGTATGATATAATTAGTACAGTGAGCGCTTGTCAAAGTTACATAGCTGTTTATGTGTCTGTGCATTTGGTGCTTCTTTCCTCCACTAGACAGTTAGTTCCATGAGAGTAGGAGCCACATTTTGTTGCTGTTGTTGTTGTTGGGGTGCTGTGTCCGTGGCCCTACGCTGTTTCCCTGCCTAGATTCTCCAGCAAGGCTATCCCCTGTAATATACTGAGAGCTGAGGTCCATTTCCTACACAATGAATATAAAATTTTTACTCTTCCACCATGAGAAGACAATATCGTATTTCCATTTCAGAGTATATTTGAACATGGACCTGCTACAGACACAGGAAACACAAACCAATTAACTTTGAACTCTGCCTAATGGCCTTCTCTCTCATCATTGGCATGTGGGCACATGTTAGCACCTAATACAGTACCCCAAAGTTTACTATTGAAGCATTATTGATGATAACTAAAAAATGTCAGGTAGAGCAGCGCCTGTGGCTCAATGGAGCCCCATATGCCAGAGTTGGCAGGTTCAAACCCAGCCTCGGCCAAATACGGCAAAAAAAAAAAAAAAAAGTCAAGTAAAAAATCTCAGGTAGCCAAATCTCATAATCACAGACGTATGCACCATACCTTCAACCAAAAAACGTAAGTTTGAGACTCTGTCTCAATAAATAAATAAATAAATAAATAAACAAACAAACAAACATACATTTTAAGGCTCGGCTCCTGTAGTACAATGGTTATGGTGCTAGCCACATACACTGAGGCTGGTGGATTCGAACTCG
>CAUYPK010104667.1:0-16778 GCA_963574355.1 Loris lydekkerianus | reverse complement strand
ATATTGCTTTGGGTAGTATGGACATTTTAACAATGTTGATTCTTCCCAGCCATGAGCATGGTATGTTTTCCCATTTGTTAACATTTTCAGCTATTTCTTTTCTTAGAGTTTCATAGTTCTCTTTATAGAGATCTTTCACGTCCTTTGTTAGGTAAACTCCCAAATAGTTCATCTTTGGCACTACTGTGAATGGAATAGAGTCCTTAACTGTTTTTTCAGCTTGACTATTGTTGGTATATATAAAGGCTACCGATTTATGAATGTTGATTTTGTAACCTGAGACGCTGCTATATTCCTTGATCACTTCTAAGAGTTTTGTAGTAGAATCCCTGATGTTTTCCAGATATACAATCATATCATCTGTGAAGAGCGCAATTTTGATCTCTTCTGACCCTATATGGATACCCTTGATTGCCTTTTCTTCCCTAATTGCAATGGCTAAAACTTCCATTACAATGTTAAAAAGCAGTGGAGACAATGGGCAACCTTACCTGGTTCCTGATCTGAGTGGAAATGATTTCTATTTAACTCTATTCAATAGGATATTCGCTGTGGGTTGGCTGTAGATGGCCTCTATCAGGTTAAGAAATGTCCCTTCTATACCAATTTTCTTAAGTGTTCTGATCATGAAGGGATGCTGGATATTATCAAAAGCTTTTTCTGCATCAATTGAGAGAATCATATGGTCTTTATTTTTTAATTTGTCTATGTGCTAAATTATATTTATAGATTTACATATATTGAACCAGCCTTGAGACCTGGGGATAAAACCAACTTGATCATGATGTATAATTTGTTTCATGTGTTGCTGGATTCTGTTTATTAGGATCTTGTTGAATATTTTTGTATCTATATTCATTAGTGATATTGGTCTATAATTTTCTTTTCTTGTTGGGTTTTTTCCTGGTTTGGGGATTAGGGTGATGTTTGCTTCGTAGAATGTATTGGGTAAGTCTTCCTTCTTTTTCTATATTTTGGAGCAGGTTGAGTAATAAAGGTACTACTTCCTCTTTAAAGGTGTTGTAGAATTCTGACATGAAGCCATCTGGTCCTAGGCTTTTCTTTTTAAGGAGGTTTTGTATGGTTGATGCTATTTTAGAACTTGATATAGGCCTGTTCAACATTTCCACTTGATGCTGGCTAAGTCTTGGAAGGTGACGTGCTTCCAAGTATTGGTCAATTTTCTTCAGATTTTTGTATTTCTGAGAATAAAGTTTCTTGTAATATTCATTAAGGATGTTTTGAATTTCTGTGAAGTCTGTTGTTATTTCATCCTTTTCATTTCTGATTGATGAGATTAGAGATTTTACTCTTTTTTTCCTGGTTAGGTTAGCCAAAGGTTTATCTATTTTATTGACCTTTTCAAAAAACCAACTTTTTGATTTATTGATCTGTTGTATAATTCTTTTGTTTTCTATTTCATTTAATTCTGCTCTAATTTTGGTTACTTCTTTTCTTCTACTGCGTTTGGGGTTGGAATGTTCTTTCTTTTCCAGTTTCTTGAGACATCCCATTAGGTTGTAAACTTCCTCTCTTTCCATTCTCTTAAGGAAGGCTTGCAGTGCTATAAATTTCCCTTTAGGACTGCCTTTGCAGTATCCCAGAGGTTCTGATGATTCGTGTCTTCATTGTCGTTTTGTTCCAAAAATTTGGTAATTTTCTTCTTAATCTCATCTCTGACCTAGCTATCATTCAGCATAAGGTTATTTAACTTCCATGTTTTTGTATGAGTATGCAGATTCCTGTTGTTACTGAGTTCAACTTTTATTCCATGGTGGTACGAAAAGATGCAAGGAATAATTTCTATTCTTTTAAATTTACTGAGGTTAGACTTTTGACCTAAGATCTGATCGATTTTGGAGTATGTTCAGTGGGCTCCTGAGAAGAATGTGTATTCAGTTTTGTTGGGATGAAATGTTCTGTAGATGTCTGTTAAATCCAAATGTTAGATGGTTAGGTTTACATCTAAAATTTCTTTGCTCAGCTTCTTATTGGAGGATCTATCCAACACTGCCAAAGGAATGTTGAAATCTCCAACTATTTATGGAGCTGCAGGAAATCAAGTTGCTCATGTCTGTTTGAGTTTCTCTTATAAATTGAGGCGCATTTTGGTTGGGTACATAAATATTAATTGAAATCTCATCATATTGAGTATTACCCTTAACAAATATGAAGTGACCATTCTTATCCTTCCTTACTTTTGTTGGTTTAAAGCCTATTGTATCTGCAAATAGGATTGCAACACCTGCTTTTTTCTGATTTCCATTTGCCTGAAATACGGACGACCATCTTTTCACCTATATTTGTCTTTTAAGGTGAGATTCATGTATGCAGCAAATATCTGGCCTGAGTTTTTGCATCCAGTCAGCTAACCTGTGCCTCTTTATAGGACAGTTTAAGCTGTGCACATTAATGGAGAATCAGTATGCTGCAAAAGGCATAAAGGAGAGTTATAAAGAAGCCTTCAAGCATTAAACAAAGAAGAACCAAACATTAGGAAGTGTTAAATGATGTGGCAAGGTGGAAAGCCAACTATTAGTTATAACACTGAATGGAAATTGGACAAATTTCACTATAGTTAACTTGGTTGTTGTTGTTAAGCAGGCCCAAGGCGGGTTTAAACCCGCTACCCATGGTACATGGGGCTGAGTTCTAACCACTGAGCTATGGGCACCCAGCCATTATAGTTAATTTTTTTAAGCAACCCAGCCTGAACATTACTAGAGAGATGCATAAAGTGATATGAAAGTTTAAATGGAAAGAATGCAAACAATTTCATTAATCACCTGAAAATGAAAAGATTATATCAGATAAAGCAAAAAGCTATTGAAAGGAACAAAGAGGACCATTTTTAGAAAAATAAAAAGTGAATGTATAACTATTGTATATTCCATAGAGGTAAGTCTCATTGTTTCAAAATATACTGAATATAATCTAAATGTCCCAGCAGAAAAATGAATGGTTAAATGTATTGTGGCATGTCTATATAATGACCTCATCTCTTAAGCATGGTATTATTGAAGTTTCTTTGTTCACAAACATGACCATATTGCCCATAGTATAAATATTATTCTCCTACTTTGATTCAAATAGACCAAAATATGTTAAAAGGGGTTATTTCTCAGTGATGAAACTAGAGTCAATTGAAATATTTTCATCTGTGGGTGGCACCTCTGGCTCAGTGAGTAGGGCACCGGCGCCATATACCGAGGGTGGCGGGTTCAAACCCAGCCCCAGCCGAACTACAACCAAAAAATAGCCGGGCGTTGTGGCGGGCGCCTATAGTCTCAGCTGCTCCGGAGACTGAGGCAGGAGAATCACGGAAGCCCAAGAGCTGGAGGTTGCTGGGAGTCCTGTGACATCACGGCACTCCACTGAGAGCGGTAAAGTGAGACTCTATCTCTAAAAAAAAAAAATATATATATATATATATTTTCCTCTGTGCTTTTAAGTTTTTCCTTTAGTTTATATAAGAATAATATATAAGTAAGCACCCCAGTACCCACTGGCTCTCCCACTGAGAGGACTGTAATTTCACACCCCATTGACCTCAGCTGAGCCTTATGACTTGTTTTTATCAGATTCCAGGCAGCTGTCTGCATCCTCAGCTCTCAGAGTACTCTTAGCTGAAGAATGACCAGATATCTCAAAGTAAGGCAAGTGTGAAACAAAGTTTATTGAGGAAAAGAAACATAGGTTTACAGAGCAAGACATGTTTGCCATAGACAACGAATGGGCCTCCATTGTCAGAACAGGAAAGGCCTTGGTAATGGCCGGGTTGGGAGGGGTTCTGTTTTATGCTGCCTGGATGGGGCCCACCTCATGGTTCAGAGGTCACCTTGGAAATAGAGTCTTAGGTGAATGTGGAGCTCCCAAGAGCCTCTCTAAAGGCCCATTGGGGAGAGTGGACCGCAATATAGATGTAAGCCAACCATGTGGTAATTACCCTTACAGCTGTTCTCTGTCACTTCTAAGACTCCATTGTACCTATGCTGTTTGGCGCATAGGCTAGAGTCCTCTGCATTCTTTAAGTTCTGATAGGTAGATGGGTGGGATGTTCCTCTTCCCCAGGTGTGAGCGATCAGGATTAAAGTGCGTGGCACCGAGATGGGGTCTGGGATCTCCACCCCACTTTGGCCAATAAAATGTGAGTAGAGATGACATATCCCTCCCGTAAGCAAAAGCTCTGAGAACCATCCTCTGGCTCTGCCATAGCTTTTTTTCTGCCTTTCAAGGGGGTTGTTTCTTAAGCCTGGAAGGAAGAGGCCTCAGAGTAGGTCTGCGGCAGACCTCAGAGATACGTAAATGAGCAAGAAGTGAACCTTTCTTGTAAGCCCCTGAGATTTTGGCTCAGCCTATGGCCAGGCTGAGTTGTCCCCAGTTTCAAGTGTTCTTCTGGACATACATAATTTATGATTCCTATGAGTATTAAATTCTAGACGTGTTCCTTACCACTTTTTGCTTTAATTTGGATTATAAATCTGAACTTTATGTTACTTGGTATAAAGGCAAATGTTATAGCACATAGCAATACTTGTTGTGTTTCCACTGATATGAAAAAAGAATGAGAAAAATTACATGGTAAGCCCTCATATTGCTGTTATTTTCAGCTACAATACTTTTCTCATTGAATGTGGTAATTATGTTGATGCTGACTTTAGAATCTATGGTCTTTCTTTGGTGTAGATATTATTTAGGCAGTTTCTGAAAATGTGCTTCAAAAGAGATGAAATAATTTTTTTTTTGGTATTTCCTAGAAGTGAAAAAGAAATATATATTCTTTAATATCACAGCAGTTCCTATACTCAAGGAATAAAGAATACAAATGCACAACCTTCTAGCGGTGTTTTGACTCACTTGTGCAATGCATTTTGAGACAGGGCAAGTGATAAAACATTTGTTTAACAACTGGTTGGGATGGTCTTCAAAGGACATCTCATTCAACTTTCTAATAACTACTTGAAGCCCTTTTTATTAGAAACAGAAGACCAAAATTTAATAGAAACAACAATAACCTCAACATTCTTGGACTGAATTAAATTTTTTAAATTTTTTTAATTAAAAAATTTTTTTTTACCTTTTCTTCATTTTGGTATTATTCAACATAGTTATGATTGTAATTCAACTGAAATGTCCTTTTATCATAAACAAGTTACCCAATTCAAAATAAAATCAAATTGTTAGTATTGGTGTTAATGAGAAAAATGCCGTTAAAAGTCCAACAGAGGAAACGTGGCTTGAATTGAATTTACTTCCAAATGGATAACCGTCTAATGAGTTGGGTTGTTTCATCTTCTTCCCTTGTGGGCACTTGAATACATCACAACCCACCATAATTTGGCTCAAGCGTCAGCTTCTACTTGTAAAAACATCTTGGACCAGAAAGCAAAGTGCTCCAAATCAAGTATCTGAGCAGTGTTCTTGCTTTCTGTTTGCTGGCCCCAGAGCCTGGCCTCACAAGCTTAACTTAAACTTATTGACTGCCTTTTAAAACTAAAAAGATGAAATTATCATCTTTCGCATGTATGTTTATTACTACCTTTTGCCAATATTAAATAAAACTTCATCTCTAGCCAACAAAATTGCTCTACGGTCTGGGTTTAAGAGATCCTCTTGCTTCAGTTTCCCAAGTAGCTGGGACTCTGTCCTGGCCACAGTGCCCAGATAATTTTTCCTGTTTTTTAGTAGAGAAGGGGTTTTGCTTTGCTCAAGCTGGTCTTGAACTCCTTAGTTCGAAGGATCCTCCCACTCCAGCCTCCCAGAGTGGTGGAACTGCAGTCATGAGCCGCCTGGCCTGGCTGGCTCTGTACCTTTCTGTTTGTCCAAAGGCTGGTTTTGTTTCACAGGACTATCTCCAGTTTAGGGTGTAAATAGCTTTTTTTTTTTCCTATGGTGACAGTGATACAGAAATCTTAAGAATAGCTTACATGTTCTATTCACAGAATATTCAATTTCCTCATTTTATAGAAATTTCCCCCTTAATTATTGCTGTTGTTCTTTCAAATCTTCTCTATAAGTATTGATCTTTAAAATCTTGATTAACACAGGGGCATATAATTCATTAACATTATGTTACAGTTTTTTAAAATATAACTATAGGGCCACATACAGTTTAATTGACAGGATTTAAATTTGATTGCGTGCAAAATTTAAATGATTATAGATCTGATCAATACGTTTGTATCATTGCCATATCTCTTAAACGTTTTTGTCTCCAGCCTCCACTTTCCCACTGGGAGTTGTCTTGTGGCTCCCAAAGTCACCCTTTAGTAACGTGGATCTGATTATACCACACCCCTTGATGGTTTCTTATGTTTATGAAAAAAGGAAAAAATGCCAATGTCTTAGTCTGAGTGTGCTGCCATAACAGACCACCCCAGACTGGGTGATTTATAAAGAACACAAATTCCTTTCTCAGAATCCTGGAGGCTGAGAAGTCTAAGACCAAGATGCCAGCAGGTTATAGCCCTATCTCTGCTTCAGAGGTGGCACCTTTGAGTGCTGCCTCCACTAGAGAAAGAAAGTTCTTCAATGGCAGCAGAACAGAAGACAGAGGCCACTCATGCAAGCCCTTTACAGAGCTGCATTAGTCCGTCCATAAGGCTGGAGCCCTTATGACCTAACACCTCCCATTAGGCTCAGCTCCCCAACACTGTTTGCTCTGGAGATCAGACTCTAACACTTGAATTTTGGAGGATACGTTTAGATGACAGCAAACACACAGCCTGCAGGGCCACACAGGGACTGGCCCTTGCCTTTCTTGAGCTACCTTGTCACCATCTGTGTGTGCACTGGTCATCTCAGCCAGCACTGATTCCTTGGTCATGCCACACTGGACAGTCATTTTCTAGTTAAATCCTCATCCTTCAGTTCTCAGCTCTGACTTCCAGACCCATCAGTTCTCCCCGTGTGTCTTCATAAGGCCCCTGAATAGCGCGCTCTCTCTCTCTCTCTCTCTCTCTCTCTCTCTCTCTCTCTCTCTCATTACTTGACTCACTAGCTTCCCCTCTTGACTGAACTTCAGGTCTCACTTCTCTTTGGCCTGAAGATTGATCTCTGTTCCTCCCAATGTTTCTCTCCTAAGCCGTGCTGACAGACCTCCACAAGTATTCTGTTAATATTCTATTCAATGGTGGTGGAACTTGGCCTTCTTAGAAGAGGATAAAGTTCACTGTAGTGTACCTTTGGTGCAGCTTTTAATCTTATATCATAGTGCTTACCTTTTTTGACATTTTTTGCATGCCTATGTTGAAGACATGGCCAGTTTAACAGTGTTTCTCTGTGACTATTAGTATTAACAATGCAAACCTACACAAGTCCAAGTAAAAAACTGAAGGCTGGGTGTGATGCCTCAGGCCTAAAATCCCAGCACTTTAGGAGGCTGAGCCAGGTGGATCCCTTGAGAGCAGGAATTCAAGAACAGTCTGGGCAACTTAGCAAGATCCCATCTCTAAAAAAATAAAATAAAATAAAATTTAGCTGGGCTTGGTGGTGTGTGCCTATAATCCCAGCTGCCCTGGAGGCTGAGGCAGGAGGATTGCTTGAGCTCAGAAATTTTAGGTTGCAGTGAGCTATGATGCTATCACTGTACTCCGGCCTGGGGAATGGGGCAAACCCCTCTCTCTAAAAAAAGTAAATAAATAAAAATAAATAAGTAAATAAATAAATGAAGTGGCTGCTGGCTGTGAATGTGTTCACAGTTACCCCTGCCCTGCCTGTCAGTCTGTAGGTGTTGTGAGCCTGTTGGCTGTTGAGTGACATGTGGGCATGCTGTTGTTCTTGTGGACATGTGTGTGTGTCCTTGATCCTTCACAAATGCTGGATTGCAGGATGCACGTCATGTGTTAACCCTTTTGTAACTGACTGCTCTGTATTGGATTTAACCATCATATATATGATATGGCTGAACTGAAGACAAATATAAATTGGGTAGGGGAAATTAAAATTTTTGGAGAAGAAGCTGATGGCATGAGGGTTCAGACCATAGCTTTGTAAACTTCTTTAAAATAAAGAAAATGTCAGGAAAGAACATGACTTTACCCTGTGGTTTCCTCCCATTTTCCTTGCTGACTGACGTTTTTTACATTTTAACACTTTCACCCTCTACCTGGAAATCTAGAGGAAGAGATCATTTCTACTACGTCAGAGTTCTTCCTCTCACACAGATCAATGGTTTTTTCTTAAGTATAATACTTTAATTTGATTTTTAACTCCTGACACCCTGGATATCTGCCTGCTGTTTTCCAGTGAAACCTGATTCATGAAATGGAATGAAGCTGAGAAGTCATCTACTTCTTTGAGATTCTGAGAGAAGATTGGGATGGTCTTAAGTGCACACAACTAGATCTAACTGCAGAGATGAGTTCAGATGAGAAGGGCATATCCCCTGCTCATAAAACGGCCACCCCAACCCATAGAAGTGTCTCCTCTTCAACGTCCTCCCAGAGGGACAGTAGGCAGGTAAGAAAAAAAGTATTAAGTGTGTTTGGTTACGTTATTCAAACTCAGTCACATTAGCATATAATGGGATTGAGAATTCTGAAATTTTGTTGTGAAGTCTTCCATTCCACAAGAAAACTCGTTTTCTGTGAGTACGTCTGAGGTCAGGCAGCTCATCCTCTTGCTTCTCTGTTATCTAAGACCCTTTTCTACAGACATCGAAGGGCCTGGGGTGGCTGGGGGAAAGCCTCCCTGTCTGTCCCTGGAGAGGGGCCCAGCCTCGGGAGCCCTGTCTTCCTTAGGAGAGGTGGAAAGGGATCCACAAATCCACAAAAACTTTCTTCCCATAATGCCCTCCCCAATCTGCCAAGCACTAATCTTTGTTTGGTGTTGCTTGGAATCTGGTAACAGCTTCTGGAATTAGTTTAAAAATAAAATTATAATGTCAGGGAATTAAGAACAGTGAGAATTCAAACAAATATTTAAAGGCAAAAGAGAAAGTAAATCATTGTTGCTTAATTACAATGGAAAATATTCACTGCTGGGTTTGAGATAATTCTGTAAGTTATTTTTGTTTACAGAATTACTTCATTATATTTTAGTTAGCTTTTGTGCTGCCAGAGTAATGTGGGGATCAGTCACATGAATGTTCGCTGTTGTCAAAACTGTTGGTTTCTTTCGGTCAGCAGAGGTATGACTAGTTTTCATATCTATTTTCCCTTAGTGAGCATCTTTGCATGGTCTTTCCCTACCCCCTGTGTGTTAAAGTGTATTGTCTAGGGCAGTGTTTTTCAACCTTTGTTATCTCGCTTGAACCTACAGTTAAACTCTTCCATGGCATAGTTAAATTATGTCAATCAAAAAGAAAAAGTGAAAAAAAGAATATATTTACTGCGCTTTGAATTTCCTTCACAATAATTTAATTAATGATCTTTAAAATTTATCGTGGCACACCTACGATACTCTCATGGCAAGCCAGTGTGCACGGGCTGAAAATCACTGCCCTAGGTTCTGGCAATGTGAGCAACAGTTATTCAGCATTCTATCCTATAGTCATGGATCTGGAGACAGCCAGGTCTAGAAGTGAATTCATGGGCAGCGTCTGTGGCTCAGGGAGTAGGGCGCCAGACCCATATTCTGAGGGTGGTGGGTTCGAACCCAGCCCCGGCCAAAAAAGTGCAACAACAACAAAAAATAATAAAAAAAAGAAAAAGAAAAAAAAAATAGAAGTGAATTCATTCTTCTAGATCATGGGAATGCCTTGCTGGGGGTCTTCTTAGGGGAACTCCCAGTCTCAAACCCTCCCAGCACTCCCTCTCCCATTTCCAGCCAGAAATTTCAGGGAATCTGTAAGAGTCAAGGATTCCTTATGTGCACGTCTTTCACAGGTCCTAAGGTAGGTGCTCATGCTCCAGGGTCGTAGGAAATTATGGACACCAGTGTCTTTTCTTATTGACTTCAAAGAAAACACTTAGAAGCTGTTATGCCAGTAACTACATCTGTGATTACACAGTTTTTTATTTAAGAGTGCGAGGAATGTAAACACTTTTATATTAACTAACTACTGCATGATGAGATGCTTTCTAAGTTTGCAAATTTAGGCTGCCCTTCACCTGCCCCTCCGTTCTTTCTTATTATGGCTGCTCCATTTTTCCCTTGCCCCGGGCATTTAAACTAAGAGATACTTTAAGTAGCAGGAAGGGATTGAGCCAGCTCGCCCTGGAGAATTGTGGCAAATGGAAAAGACTGATGTCTGCCATGGAAACATCTGTCATGCATGTTCCTTTTCCTGTTGCACCTGAGCTCCGAGACCGGGCTGCAAAACAACAGAGAGGAAGCGAGACCTAGGTCTGGCAGCAGGCGTGTGAAGGTGGAGTGTGTGACCGTCCTAGGAGGTTTTATGAGGCAATGGAGGCAGCTTGTCAGTAAATTAATAATGAATTCTATAAAGGTTAGAGACATTGTTCAAATGCTTATTATTCTTTCAAGAGAGCAGCGTTTGCTTTCATTCTTGTTTGTCTCAGCAGGTGGAAACTCTCCCAAACACTTTCTCCTCTGGTTCCTTCCTGACTCCTGTTTTGTGTCTGCCCATCTCCCTCAATGGAGAGAAGAATAGAAAAGAACAATTGCAATTCTGTTTTTCCTTCCCTATTTCAATCGCTACCGAAACTTTAGAATTAACATAGGGAACTCAGAAGTGTGTGGGTGGTCGTGAGATGGGATGGGATGGGATACGGTGCAGTGTTACCTTATATGCATCTATTTGTGTGATAACTGCTTTCATAATGAAGGGACATGGGGAGAGTGTGCTAAATTAGTCTTCACTGACTTTTTTTCCATTCTTATTTGACAGACACCTATGCAGATGGTGCCAGGTTGCAATATCCAGCCCTGTTTCTTTCCTAAATTAATCACATAAATAGAGAATTTAGTTAGCCCATAGCTGAAAATAATGTGGTATCTAATGTTATTTCTCTGTCCTTCCAAGTTCTGGTTCCAGACTCCTAATGAACTGATTGATCATTTCTGTTAAGATGTGCCACTGCCTGAAAGGTACATGTGCTTTAAATCAGTACATAGAAATCAGTGTGTTATCAGGGTAACTGTTTTCTTGGGGACTCAGCGTCAGTGGCTGCCTTTCTCCTCTGCTTCTCCCACTCTCAGTAAATTATCAAGTCCGATTGGCCCTTTCCTTCTTTGTAATATTATAATTTCCCTCCATTCCCCCTATCAGTTCCCTCGCCCAGACTCTCATCAGCTACTCAGAATCCTGCAGAATGCTCTGGCCTCACCATTTTAAATTCCCTGACAAGGGCAGATTCATGCTTCTGTTACCTACATAATTCAGGGCAGAGTTCATTACTCTGTCCCCAGTGTGATCTTGCCTACCCTCACTTCCCATTTTCCTCTTAACCTGAACAGAATTCTCTGCTCATGGTTCCCAAAACTGCCCTATCTTTATCTCTGCTTGTCTTTCCTGCATGGAATCCCCCAATGCCTCCCCATGACACTGTCTCTTGTCACTCGAACCTACATCACCCTATCCCTTCTCTGAACCTTGATAGACTTTTTGGATAATATTTGATGTTTTTATGCTGTTTATCTTTTTCCATACGGATCTCCCTGACTGTATTGTGAGCTCTTTTTAAACCGACTACATACACTACAATTCTTCAGGTTTGGAGACTTTGGACCTCAAATGGTTTAATATACCCTGCAGGACATTTTTTAAGACCTGCAGCAATATTAGTCTTGTCTTTTTGTTACGAAGTTTCCATTCATGATTTATTTATCCTTCCCTTCTTCCTTCCTAGCGGATAAGTAAAACAAAGAACATCTGTGGATAGTAGCAATCCTCTGAAGGGGAGATAAGGTGAGGGCTGCAGTGATTCAGGGCCCCTGTGATCTCACCAAGTGTTTCTGCAAGGATGCTAGGGTCAAGACTCCACTTAGTGTCTCACAACCTAGAAGACTTCAGTAATTGTTCCATTTATATTTTATTCAAATCTGACATGAAATGTTAGGAACAGCTAACAAAACTGGCTCTGTACGTGTGACCACTATGACTCATAGCTGTAATGAAGTTATATGCCCTAAAACTTTCAAGAGGAAACAAAAATTGTCCATCAGACCTCTAGGGCTTAACCTTTGAGCCAGCGTTCTCCAAAGTACGTGCCAAGGAATGCTTGTCCCTTGAGATGTTGTTTGAAAAGAGAGTTTCACTGTCAAGTAAGTTAAGAGAAATATTAAACAAAATCCCTTTTGCAATGTACATTAATAAATTAAGGACACTGATAAATCCTGAAGTAAGAACTTGATTTTTTAAATTTAGGTGAACGCTTCTATGATAGACTTTAGTATATTGTGGAACTTCATTTTTCTGCTGAGAATTGGTTGTTATTAATTTGGAAGTTCAGGAAAACTAAGCCCAGATTCCTAATGGCTACACTCATTGGGCACAGCAGTGGCTTCCAGCTGAGCTGGGACATTTACTCTTCAGTAGGCCACAGTTCTCCCCTTTCCTCCTTGAATTTCAAAACTTATTTACGTTGACTGCCTTGCCCCTGAAAGCACTTGAACTTGTGAACCTTTATCCTGGAGGTCAGTAGGTCAGTGACAGTAACATCTTACTAAGGGTGATCTCCACTTGGATATTAAGGCATCTCAAACATAACATGTCAAAAATGGAATTCCTAATTTCCCTCTCAAGTCTATTCCTTCCCACTCTTCCCTATCGCCGCAAATGGCAATGCCATCCCTTCACTGGGTAAAGCCAACACCCAGGAGTGATCCTTGAATTCTTTCTCTCATACCTTGCTTCCAAACCATTAGGGAACCTATTGGTTCCACCATCAGGATATTCCTGGAATCTGACCACTGCTTGCCACCTCTTCCCCCTCCACCCTGGTCTGAGCCACCATCGTTTCTCATCTAACCATAGAAAACCACAGATTTCTAACTGGTTTCCCTTACCCAACAGATAGATCATTCTTTACAAAACAGTCAGGTGCCTTCACAACTTAAGTCAGATTGAGCCTCTCTCGTGCACCAAGCCCTCCAGTAACTTCCTGTCTGTCCAAATAATACTGAATTGCTGACCACTGTCCACGAGGTCATTCGTCATCTTGTTCTTCCTAATTGTCTGAGTTCATCTCCTGCCATGTTCCCTTCACTTGGTTCTCTCCAGCACATTCCTCACAGATCATTGCATTTTTGGTCCTCTCAGCCCAGCTTGCTTTTCCTCCAGCCATCCCTAGTCTTGTCACATACTTAAACAGTCTCCAAAGTACCACTTTAGGGTATCCTCCTCTGCTATCCCCTGCATATTCTTATCACTCACTGTCCAATTAGCTGGTTTTATTGTTCTTGAAAGCACTGATCACCACCTGGCATGCTGTATACCATAGAACCTCTCTAAGTTGACCACCCAAGGAATTGTAACAAATAGGTCAACACACAGAGGTGGTCAGCAGAAGGAACTGGGCCTGCTGTACTGATATGTACATGTGGTGCATGTCCAGCCTATGAAAGCTAGGTCCACTTAAGGAGACGATGAATGGAGGGAGATGGTCCCCTATGGAGGTTCTACTGTATTTATTTATCGTTTCTGTCTATATCCCTGTCCTCTACTCTGCAACACTGAGATGTAAGCCCCATGAAGCAGGGCTTTTATTTTGTTCTATCATGTATCCATAGCACCTTGTGTGGTACCTGGCATTTGGTGTGTTTCGGATATATTTTAATGAATAAACCAGTGAGTTGGTGTGGGGAGCAGATTGTGAGCTAGGCTCCAGAGGTCTTGACAGCTGTGGAAGCATAATTGTGAGGTTGGGAGATGATAACAAGGAGGAAGGATTATAAGCCTGGGGAGTTCTGAGTCTCACAAGAATGGCTTCTTAGAGTAGAAGGAAAGTGGTCCCCACATAACAGAGGAGAGCCACAAAAGCACAGTCTTCTCCTTGCTCCTAAGGGTGGCTGTGTGGTGGAATAACTGACTGAGGAGTGCAGGAAATGAAAGCAAACAAAAGCAAAGAATCCGAGGCATTCTTCTCACAGGTTGAAAGGGTGGGTGGGGGAGGTGTAAGAATTTTTAAAAATATACATGTCTAAGGCAACCCTGTAGAGATAGTTATAGTAGTCCTGGGATCCAGGCCCAGGGGCCTACATTTTCAAAAGCAAGGGCCCTCTCTAGAGCCAATGATTATTATTTCTTTTTTTTTTTTTTTGAGACAGAATCTCACTATGTCACCCTCAGTAGAGTGCCGTGGCGTTACAGCTCACAGCAACCTCCAACTCTTAGGCTTAAGTGATTCTCTTGCCTCAGCCTCCCAAAATGATTATTTTTTATTTATATTATTGTCAAGTCATACCAGAAAATCAGACACTATGGCTCTAAGAACGTAAGGTTTGGAATGCGTACTGTTCAGGTGATAGTGTGTATCATGAGTGAATTGTTATAGCTCCACCAGGCTAGACTTCATCAATCCTTAAACAAGCCAATATTTTTTGTTTAACGAAAAATCAAATAAGAAAAAACCAGCCAACTCTCATAATGATTCAAAGTTTGCTGAAGCTCAGAGAGCATAAAATAAAGAACGATTTAAGGAAAAAATTATAAATAACATATAAGAGGCTGGCAGTTCATCTTCTTGCCAGTTTCATAAAATCTACATTCAAGATCATGGTCAATCCTTCACAACTGTAGAAGATTTCAGTGACACAGGTATCCAGAATGTTTTATGTGTATTATCAATAACAATACATTTCAAAAGTTACAGTGGCCTGTTCAGTCAATACCCACTGCTAAGGTGTACTTGTAAAGGCCATTGCCAGTGGTGATTCAGTGAGACCATGTGTCTGATATAGAAGTGTCTCCCAGCATATACAGAAACTGAGCTTCTGGAGCTTCCAACAGCTTTGTTGAATAAAATAACTAAATCACTACTTTGAAATATACATGTCTCTATCTTCTGAATAGAAAACCTATCTTCAGCTCGGCTCCTGTAGCTCAGCGGCTGGGGCACCAGCCTCATGCACTGGCGCTGGTGGGTTCAAACCCAGCCCAGGCCTGCCAAACAATGGCAACTACAACTAAAAAACAGCCGGGCATTGTGGCGGGCACCTGTAGTCCCAGCTACTTGGGAGGCTGAGGAAAGAGAATTGCTTAAGCCCAAGAGTTTGAGGTTGCTGTGAGCTGTGATGCCATGGCACTCTACTGATGGCGACATAGTGAGACTCTTGTCTCAAAAAAACAAACCTATTTTCATCTTTCAGTTATGAAAATATAGCATTATCTCAAAAAAAGTTCTAATTTTCAGAGAAAAAATTCAAGCATTCCTGATTTAATATCTAACCTCCAATTTATAACTTGAAATCTACCAGGAGAAGGAATATTATTTAAATTCTTAGCTCTATGTAGAATTCTAGCTAACCCAAAGATTTTCAAGACAACCCTGGAACCCCACTGTTAGTTCAAAAAGAAATACTAACCTTATCTGAAAATCCACCGTGTTCTCACTGTAGCAATGACAGAAAATAAATCCCAAGGTGCTAGATATATTTAAATGTTTGAGTTGCTTCCAATTTCAATTTAGCCTTTTTAGAATTTCATCTCCTGGAATCAGCTTTTCAAGACTTAAGACCAGTATCAAAGGAAAATAATATTTGCTTGCAAAAACTCATACTGTGACCTATTTTAGTAATTTAGATGCAAATTGGGTGTTCTGAAAAGTCTGAATATTAGGCAAAAATTTATAAATCAACTAATAGAATAACACAAGTTATATTTTCATGAGCTCTCACTTGGAAGGATGGAAATACCTGCACCATCACCTTTTTCAGAGAACTGAACTAGGATGACAAGCAGTAAAACATCTTGCCCATAGCTAATGATCTGTGATGACAGGCTTTAGTCCCTTACACCCTGTTTCTGGAGCCCCTGTTCTTGTTTATTGCACTTTTTGATCTGTTGTAAATCTTCCCAGGCTGAATGTGCAGGGGAAGGGCCTTCTGTCCACTTCTAAGTGAACTTTGCAAGGCAACAGTTGTTCATTGCTTTGAAGTTATTTATTGTCTCGTTTTCTACCTTGGCAATAATAGTGATTTTTCACATCCTCATTTGCCTGAGAAACTATATACCAAATGTTTGGTACATAGACCAAAATGTTAATAGTTGTTATCATGGAGTGCTGGCATAATAGGTGAATTTTTTTTAAGAGATAGTTTCTTACCCTTGTTTCCCAGGCTGGAGTGCAGTGGTGTGATTGTAGCTCACTGCGGCCTTGACCTCCTGGGTTCTAGTGATCCTCCTGCCTCAGCCACTTGAGCAAGTAGGACTACAGGAATGTGCCCCCACACCTGGCTAATTTTTTAATTTTTTGTAATAATGGGGGTGTGTGTCTTGCTATGTTGCCCAGGTTGATCTTTTTTTTAATTAAATCATAAAGAGGTAGATCATGCATACGTTAGTGCATTTATGGGGTACAATGTGCTGGTTTCATATACAATTTGGAATGTTTACATCGTACTGGTTAATATATTCCTCACCTCATTTGCTTACTTATTGTGTTAAGACATTTATACTCTATACTTAATAGATCAGACATGTATCCTTGCAATATGCACCATAGGTGTGATCCCCCATTCACCCTCCCTCCATCTGACCTCCCCCCCCCCCCCCCGCCGCCCGCCCTCAACCGGGGCCAAACGTGTGGTATAATCATAAAAAGACAGGGGGGTGGTTTGTAAATTTATTTTTTATTATTTTTATTTTTTATTAAATCATAAACACATAGATCATGTATACATTAATGCATTTATGGGGTACAATGTGCTTATTT
>CAUYPK010104665.1:0-50301 GCA_963574355.1 Loris lydekkerianus | reverse complement strand
GAACAGCATCAATGTATAGAGTACAAAATTCTCCATCGATCAGTATATACCACGACACAGTAGAATAAATATTTATTGAGATATGAAGCTACAAAAACACATGACATTAAAACGGACAAAACTTTTGAAACAACCTAATATATATATATAATATATTTATATAAAATATAAAATAAATCCAACTGTACTTCCACTTCCTCCATGGACCTTTCCAGGACTCCTTCAGCCCTTATCTCCAGATTTCCTGGTACTCACTGAAGGGCATAAAGAATAGGCATAAAAAGCTTGAACTGTGAAGTCAGTCAGACCTGCCATCAACACAGATCTACGTGAAAAAATACCACTCTGAGCCTCAGTTTCCTCCTCTGAAAAATAGGACTAACAGAGCAACTGTGAGAATGAAGTAAGACCACACAGGGAGGACACCTGGCACAGCGCTGGCTGGAAACAGCCAAGTAGCATCAACCATTATCAGTGTGTCTACACAGTCCCCCCACCCACTTGGAGTAGTACATTGGACAGAGAGTCCAGGTGGACAGTGCACAACCCATCCCTGTTAGACTGAACTAACAGGAATCAAAATGCTTTCGAAGTGGAGGTGAGAGCGGACCAGGTTGGGCTGCAGGGCCTGGGATACTCTTGAGTGACTATCTGTTCTAAGGCCCTCAGTGAGAACTTCGCAAACGCAGCTCAAAAATCCCCCAAACTCCAACCCATTCAAGTAACTGGAAGAAACTTCAGGGCTGTTGCTATCAGAGAAAAAACTAGAACATGACTGCAAAAGTCAGCGCACTGTTCAAAAGAGCACTGCCCGTCAGAACGATCTTTCTGATGCCTGGTCACACAGACATTTGGATCTTGTCAGAATCTGGAAATGGGCCAAAGTCACATGTGAAAATTTTATGTCTTAGATTCCTAGTCCATCTGCTACAACAAAATACCATAGATCGGGTGGTTTACAAACAACAGAAATTTACTTCTCGAAGTTCTAGAAGCTGGGAAGGCCAAGATCAAGGTGCCAACACATTCTGTATCTGGTGAGGATCCTCCTCCTGGTTCACAGACAGCTGTCCTCTCCTGTTGTCTTAACGTGGCAGAGGGGTGAGGAAACTCTGGAGTCTCAAAAGGGCACTAATCCCATTCCCACGGGCTCTGTCCTCACGACCTAACCTCCTCCTAAAGCCCCACCTCCTAGTACCTTCAACTTGGAGGTGGGATTTCAACATATCAGTTTGCAGGTGACACAAACGTTCAGACCATAGCAGATTCTAAGTGGGTTGGGTGGGAGGGACACACTTAAATTTTTTTTTTGCAGTTTTGGCCAGGCTGGGTTTGAACCTACTATACCTGGTATATGGAGCCAGTGCCCCACTCCTTGAGCCACAGGTGCCGCCCAACACTTAAAAATTTTAAGAGAACAACACATTTTCAATCACCAAAAAAAAAAAAAAAAAGAGTCAACAAATGAGCCATTTACAAAAGATCTTTATAAATATATTGATGAAAACAGGTCTGTTAGGCCCAGAGTTTGAATTTATAAGCTAACCAGGACTTGCACTTGGAGTGATAAAACTTTATTTCTTTCCAAAATACAAATATCTCTTGCTTATTAGGGATTCATGAGATCCTGGACTACAAAATGCTATATTAATAAATCAGCATCAGGCTCGGCGCCTGTAGCTCAGCAGGTAGGGTGCCAGCCATATACACCGGAGCTGGCAGGTTTGAATCTATTTAATAACCTGGGCCTGCCAAACAATAATGACAACTACACCCAAAAATAGCTGGGTGTTGTGGCGGATGCCTGTAGTCCCAGCTACTTGGGAGGCTGAGGCAAGAGAATTACTTAAGTTCAGAAGTTTGAGGTTGCTGTGAGCTGTGATGCCATGGCACACTACCCAGGACAACAGCTTGAGACTCTGTCTCAAAAAATAAAAAAATAAAAATAAATAATCAATCAGCATCAGTGCTCTGGCCTTGCTCTCCATGAGGCCTGTCTTCTTGAGGAAGTCACATACCTGTTTGCTCTCAAAGTGTCAGTTTCCTCATCTGTGAAATGGGAATAATATTTCTCCGCATCTCACGTGTTTAGTGTGGATTAAATGAACTAATTTATGCAAAGATCTCATCCTAATACCCCCTCGTAATTAACACTAAATAAACACAAGCAATTATGGCAATGAGATCCCACCATTCACATTTCTCACTTCTTTCCCGGAGAATGCACTGACTAGAGTTTGTTTCACCACAGTCTTCATATGAAACTTGAAAACAGGAATTTTCTGTTTTAAGGAATTGGCTTTTTTTTTTTTTTTAAACCAATAAATCCACCAAATCATGTTCTGTGGATATTAAGGATGATAAAATTAAGAGTTGTCATTGAAAATCTGTGTAGGAGGTGAGAAGACTGCCTGCAGAGGTGAGGGAGGTGATCTAACTTACTATTACTTCCAAATTGACTTGTTTTCCCACCCTCAGCAAAACATGCTTCAATTTCTTCTCTGACCTCAGAAAACTTCCATAAATCAAATACTACAAAATCCTCTATGCCCTTGAACTGAATGTGAGAACCTCTGAGTTATGATAGTATGCACATAATACTGCAAGAATGAGCTAAAAGAGTAATTCCCTTTACAGAGTGTTATAGAATAGGTGTCTTTTGTGTACATTCAGAGGTGATGTCATTGTCTCCCTGTTACTGGGAGGGTGCCAGGAGTTGTGATAGGGCTGAGCCTCCAGCAATGATGGATTGCACCTCTCACCTGGACACTTTATGAACAATAACCCCTTTGTGAGGCCACAGGCCTAGGCCTTTCTGCTAGTGAGGGAGGTGAAGTCACATGACCTGCCAAAGGCCTGAAATCTCCACATCAGCCTTCTTATACAAGAGCTCTAGCCTTGAAGGTAAAGGACACAGCTGGGGCCCAGCACTAGCAGGATGCTGAGGATGGGGGGCGGGGGGACCCTGACAGGCCTGGCTGCTGACTGCCTGGAGCTTATAGTCTAGTGGGAAAGACAGCAAACAAATAACTGGGCTGACATGAACTGAGCACAGTTGGAATGAGTGCCTGAAGCACGGTGCCTGTTGGATTTTAGGGGAGAACTAATAAGGAGGGAGAGGGAGAGTTAGGCATGAAATTGAAAGCACACTTTTAAAAAATATCAAACAGGACAGAGAGCACAATCTTTGCACATTTTGAAGATAAAGCTGCAGATGCCGGGGCGGGCCTGGCTGTGCCTTGTCTTCTCCAGAGTTAGGTGCTGAGGCTGCCGGTGCTAACGGTGGCTGAGCGCGGAGAGCCTGAGAAGCTCCGGCTCAGACAGAGGTGGAGCCTGCCACGGTGAAAGTCCTCTAAACAGTGAGGACGCCTACTAGATGGCATGGCTAGAGAGTGGTGCGTGGCCAGGAGATCCCCAGCCCAGATTGGTGGCCACACAGGCCCCTCCCTGGCCATGCCACCATCCACATGATGCACACAGCATTCAGAGTTGTCTCGTCAGCCCACACTGCCCCTTGCTTTATGCTGCCCTCTAACCTTCCCTCCTGTTATTGATGGAATTATGTGTCGTCAGATACAATGGGGCCCGCAGATGTGTGTGCATGAGTGTCTGTGTGCGAGTGTCTGTGTGAGTGTGTGTGCGTGTGTATGTGCAGAGAGGAAGAGGCAGACCTCTGATCCACTGCTCTTTCCTGCCGTACTCTGTTCATCTCTCTTCTGGGGCAATTGCCAATTCACCTGCGAATTTATCTGTTCTTAGGTCAAGCTTCTTGAGACACAGTGGGCTTGAAGGTGGTGACCATATACTACATATAACGTCAGCCATCATCTGAACACTTCCCTACCCTCCACCCCCAGCCCAGCATCTTCAGACTTCTCTGACTCAACTTTTCTGTATGGAGTGTTTCTGCCATGTGGGGGAGCAGCAGTCAGCTTGCCATGGAGGAGAAGCAGCTGACGGTAAGAGAAGGTGGTAGAGGTGGAGAGGGCAGCCTTTCTCTTCTCAAAACATGTGGTGCCAAGGCAAGCATCAGTTGCAAGGGAATTCTGGGACTGGAAAAGCTCGTGACATAATAGAACCTGAATGCTTTTGGGGACTCATCTCAGAACTACTAAATCCCAGAATTCTTAAAAATCATCCAATGTATAAAAGGCCCTAAGGAAAATATACTAAGGATAACCAAAAAATGGAAATGACTCCTTCAAATCTTCGATAACTTGGTTACTACAGGGCTCCTGTTATTTATGATTATTTCACTTGCTTATGTCCCATGTCATGTTCTAGCAGCTGTCTTGTTACCAGAATAGTTTGTCACACATAAAGAAGTTTTTACCTCTATGACAATACATACAATGAGTGGAGAAGGCTGGTGTTGATACCTGGATGCTGATAATTAATCTCATGCTCCATGAGATCTGCACTTCTGTATGCTTGCTCCGCCAGAAAATGTAATGCCTTAATAGGACTGAACATATTTTTTTTTTAATTGTGAGAACTATCGAAAATTAGGATCAGATGTGTTTTCACAAAATGTCATTGTTGGAACAGTCAATATGAGTTGGAGCCACATATGTTATGACAGTCAAACGTGGGGAAAGATCCTTAAGGATAGACTGGGACCTGCACTAACGATTGAAACAGCAAGAATTCCCACACGTGCTGAGGGAGCTGCTGTAAGTGTCATGGTGAACAGAGGGATATTGCCAAAGCTTTTGTGTTTGGAAACCATAGTCATTTTCCTGGAACTGTCGTTATTCGGGAGGCTGTCGGTACAAGCCCCAGCTGCTGCCCCAAGCTGCTTTGCAGAATATGCACTGGAAAATGGTCTTCATCAAGATGGAGGCTGCTTTTGCCTTACCAATGCCCAAGTGTAAATGTCTTTGGCCAGACGTCCCATCAGAGTGTAGCATTCTGGGCATTGGACATAATGAGGGTGATGTGAGACAGCAACACAACACACACGAGCTTGAAAACCAGGCTTTCTGATGATACCAACAGTGCTACAGACCCAGAAGAAGTCCATGTGATGCTTGATGGGCTGTCACCTCCTCACACCTGCTTATAGATTAACTCCCGTAATGTGTGAAAACATACATCTAGATGAAAGTCAGAATAAAAAGCTGGATCAGCTGCACTTGGAAGGGATGACGTACATAGAAAGAAATGAACAAAAAAGTGAAAAATTGCAGGCCAGGTCCAGTGGCTCACACCTGTACTCTTAGCACTCTGGGAGGCCAAGGTAGGTGGATTATTTGAGCTCACAAGTTTGAGACCTGCCTGAGCAAAAAGTAAGACACCCCCGTCTCTACTAAAAATAGAAAAACTGAGGCAAGAGGGTCAGTTGAGCCCAAGTTGGAAGTTACTGTGAGCTATGATGCCACAGCACTCTACCCAGGGTGACAGCTTGAGACTCTGTCTCAAAAAAAAAAAAAAAAAAGAAGTTGCAAAAATATTAAGTCAATAAAAAATAACTGCAGAAAATTAATGATTGGATAAAATTAAAAACTGATGTGTATTACGACCTTTGAATCTTTTCAAAATTGTGATGAGTGTGTGTATACATTCTCATAAATGAACACTTGCCTGAAGAGTCACCAAATTCAATAAGGAATTTTGGGGGTTGACCTTGAGGTACTTACGACTTCCTGGGAATCCTGAAAAAGATGGTGCTTTGGCCAGCTTGCACAGCACAGAGCATGTGCTTAGTCACAGAATTTATGTGGGAATTAGTTTTTTTTTTTTGTTTGAAGACAGAGTCTCACAATATTATCCTTGGTAGAGTGCTGTGGTGTCATAGCTCACAGCAACCTCCAACTCTAGGACTCAAGCAATTCTCTTGCCTCAGCTTTCCAAGTAGCTGGGACTACAGGCGCTCGCCACAACGCCTGGCTATTTTTTGGTTGCAGCTGTCATTGTTGTTTGGCGGGCCTGGGCTGGATTTGTACCCGCCAGCTCTGGTATATGTGGCTGGTGTCCTAGTCGCTGAGCTACAGGCCCTGGGCCAGGAATTAGGTTTTTGAGATGATAATAATGAACTAAGCTTTAGGAATCTTATTATTGTGCTAGTTGGTTTTAGTAGATACTGATGTTAATATTGTTTGATGTTTGAACATTTATTAATATATATGTGCCAAACAAGAAACTAAAAACTATTCATATTTTATTTTTGCTTTAGTCATCATAACCATGTTGAATTTATGTGATCATTGATTTTATTACATGTGAAAATCCAATTTCTTCTCAAATTTACACTATTTAATGTTTTCACTAGCTATACTCCACAATCCACATGCCACCTTTTACTATAATTTCTTCTAAATAGATGCAGAAAAATGGAATTTTCTCTACTAAAGTACATTTGCATTTTACATATGAAAGAACTAAATACAGTTTTCTATTCAAAATTTGCTTATTTTAATATTATTTGGTTTGAAAAAAAAAAAAAAAAGACAGGTGAAGATCTACTCAACCACTCGTTTCCCCCTGAAATTTCTAGATAACACTGTGTGTTAACTCTTCTACCTCTAGCTCTGGCTTATCATTTCCTGTTACAAAATTGTTTGAATTTACTGAGAAAATATTCCTATCATTAATAAAAATAAACTGTTGAAATAAAAAAAACTGAGAATTTAATTTACAGTATGCTATGGTTGGAATACATCTCCCAGAATTCATGTGTTAGAAACTTACCCCCCAATGCGATGGTGTTGGGAGATGAGGCCTCGGGAGAGTGTTTAGGTCATGAGGGCTCCATTCTTATGAATATATGAATGCCATTAAGAAAAGGACTAGTGGGAGTAGGTTCACTGTCTTGCACTTTCCCCTTCTGCCTTCTCCATGTGATGGTGCAGCAGGAAGGCCCTTGCCATATACTGGTGCCTTGACCTTAAACTTCCCAGCCTCCAGAACTGTGAGCCAATACATTTCTGTTCTTTATATAACAGATTACAGGTATTCTGTTACCGCAGCACACAACGATTTACTTCAAACCAATTAGAGAAAGGATGAAATACTCAATAAATGCTGTTGAGTTGATATGCTACTTGTTTTTGGATAGAGGACAGGTAGATTCCACCGCACCTCACACCTTACCTAATAATTAATTCCCCCTGGATAAAGAGCTAAACATAAAACTAACAAATTTAACATACAGCAGAACCCCCATAGTTGACCCTTCC
Source organism: Loris lydekkerianus (assembly GCA_963574355.1). Taxonomy (NCBI): domain Eukaryota; kingdom Metazoa; phylum Chordata; class Mammalia; order Primates; family Lorisidae; genus Loris; species Loris lydekkerianus. The sequence continues at coordinate 43,123 of CAUYPK010104665.1, read as the reverse complement.
CCTTCATTGGCCACCCTTTAAATTGGCCTGATTTTTATAGCCGGGACATGCTCTACGTGTACTCAGTGGAGTTCCTTATGTTGACCACCTGCATATGTTGACCTGTTTGTTATAGTCCCTTGGGTGGTCAACTTAAAGAAGTTCTACTGTGTATAATCCTGAGATGAAGTAAGTCGCCTGAAGCAAGACTCTAAATCCAGAAACCTTGAATAAAATAATAAACAGATTCAATTACATGAAATGGCAAATTTTTTATCCAAAAAAAACACCATGAACAAAATTAAAAACAAAATGGCTAGACCGCAGGCATATAGGGGTATGCCTGCTCCTAGGTCATTGTTTCTCAGCGAACTCCTCTTGTCTTTAACACCCAGACTTCTTACAATGTGCCTATCCTTCCTATATGACATGTGTGGGGGGGAGCCAAGGTTTATTTATATAGAAAATTTTATTTGTACATACTGAAAACTCATTATAAGATTTTAAGCACAGTAGTGTGTGGCGGCGGGGAGAGGGTAGGAATTTTCCATTTACTTTCCAGCTGTAATTGGAAGAATCTCAGAATCGCATGCAGATGTTTCCAAAAGTGCCAGTGTCAACCCAGGGCTGTGAGTCGGCTGTTGAAGCCGGCACACATACAAGTGTCTGTTAAAAGTCAGAGTAACTGTTTGGTGGCTGGGAGCAATGTTTTATGCATCTTATGAACTAAATAACTTGTCGCATACATTGACATTTTCCTGTGCTTTAGGGAATTGGTTGGCAGTATCACACTGATAGAAAATGGACTCCTACTGCAGTTTTTCCACCAAGCGCCTGGCATTTAGGAATGGGCTCCTCATGGGATCGCGAGATGCCAGTATGGACAAACGGTAGTACAGACCGAGGATTCATACTGAGAACATATATAAAGTAGTCCATTTGAATCTGACAGAAAAAAGATAAAACATGGAAAAAGATAAAACAATCACTAGAAAAGTGAGTCAAGAAAAAAAAGAAATAGATTGACTCAAGAATGGAAACAGACAATTCACAAAAGGAAAATCGCTGTAAGCAAGGAAATGCCCGAAATGCATCAAAACAGTGAAAGACCTTTTTGCAGTTTGCTGGATTTACAGAAGAGGAAAAGCGTGATACACTTCAGAGTTGCCCAGGACTGGGGGAATCAGGTGCTTTGGCCTTGCTCATAGCCGTGCGCGTCAAGTACTCACACTGAGTTCACTTTGTGTGCTTGATGTAGGATATGTTTATTTCTAAGTATTATCCTACAGGGAGACATCTTTCATGGCAAACTGGTGGCATCTCTTAAACCCTGCAATGCATGGCACTCTACTTTTACAATTTATTTCTAGAAACCTATCATTCAGAATACACATGTGCACGAAGACAGGTGCCTGAATATGAATAAATATCCTGGCATTATTTGTAACACCAAAAAATATCGAAAAGATACAGAATGTATATCAATGATTTAAATATATTATGGTGTGAAATACTGTGGAGTTATTCACACAGGGCTAGACTTACATGCACTGTGGTGAAAAGGTCTCCAAGGCACATTAAACAGAACAAGCTGTAGGAAAACATGTACAATATTCTGCATTTATGCATATGCCTGTATGTATGTGAAAGGGCACACCCGAATGGTAGGGAGCAACTGCCTGCTGAGAGAGAGCTGGTGCAGGAGGAGGAGGTGGGAGGTAGCATCCTCATTCACCAAGCATTGCAGGTTCTTACCCTGCAGTGGCCCTCTCTGCAGGAGGGTATATTCCCACACCGTTCACCTAGGTAATGGCCATATACTTACTTTAGCCAATATGTAATGCTGGTCTCTTTTGTACAAAGTTTTAGAAGTCAGAGCATCATTTGGTGTTTCTTTTGCCTTCTGCCATGAGACTGACAATGTTCCAGATAGAGGTTAGGTTCTACCATCAATTTTCTGTCTGGAGGAATAAAGACGATAAGAAGCAGAGGTGCAGCAGGTTCATGCACAGCATGTGGTGTGAGGAAGACAGGAATGTTCGTGGTTATAGAGCCACTGAGATTTGGGGATGTTTGTTATGGTAGCATAATATGGCCTTACCTGACAGGTACAAATAAAGGAAGACTTTACAGGGCTGCCTCTGTGTATTTCTCTAGCATGGGAGTATTTATGTGTACTTACAAACTAATTTTAAAAAATGACATCTCAGTGAAATTACAGATGACTACATATCAAGGGCCTTCAAGATTGTTGACAGAGAAACTATGGAAGTGAAATCCTGGAATTCCAAGGGCAAAGCTAAAGTCCTGCCTGAGACCTGCAGGCTGACACATCACAGACCATGGCTGCAATCTATAGCACTCTGAGAAGGTAAGAGGTGTGCTGGTAAGCCAGTGAGCAAAAAACTATGGTGGTTAGATAGACAGGTTAGAATTCTCTTTGTATAGTTAGTGGGGGAAATCAGGGCAGTAAGAATTCTACCCAGTCAGCCACAGGACTGAAATGCATCCAGGTAAGTGGTGGGACTGTAGTGTCTGGCTCTGTGAACACTGGGAGACGTGGATCTTCAGTAGCAAGGATTAAGTTGAAAGTATTGCTAATTCAATGTGCCAGTCCCTTCAGAGATGACCTGAGTATGGAGAATTGGAGAACCACTGGCTCAGGAAGTAGAGCAGGTAATTGAATGTATTTCCTGCTGGCTGCTGCTCCTGGCTCAAGTCCAGATGCTCACCTTTCCCAATGATCGAGCACCTCTTCTTTGTCAGGCACTGTAATTGCCATTAGCACTACACATAACGATTGTTGCTCTCAAACCCACAGCACAGCAAAGGGGACAAACCAATAACACATACATAGAAGCATAGACAGCAGCAATAGCAGCAGTAACCTCAAGGAGGTGGTCGCTCGTAAGCATTCACACACACACACAACCGACCCTATAAGCCAAGTATAATTGCCCTATTTTTCAGATGAGGAAACTGAGGCTGGAAGAAATTAATTAGCTTCCTTAAGTTCTGACAGCCCATAGAAACTCAGTCTCAAGTTCTTCTTTTCTATAGCAAGTAACAGATCAATAAATAATAGCATCGGAGTGAAACAAAGGGCCACGGGGTGCAGAAGGAGAATGACTACACCTTGAATCAGAACTTTAAGCTTCAGAGCAAGATGCAAAGATTCAGCTCTTTATCCCTAGACAGTGAAGCACAGCTTTGGTTAATGGAGCAGCCTGGAAATCTGGCTTGGGTTAGTTATGGTTAGCATTCCTTCCACTTCTGCCCGCACCCTCCCCCCTGCTCGTATTGGAAATAAACATCTTAGTTGCTTAGGGCATGGGGTGGGGGTAAGGAAAGCCTTCACAATAGGTCTAATGTGTACAAAGAATTCCAGAAGATGCAGATCTAACTGTGGCAATGTGAGGGGCCCTGAGGGCCAACCCATCAACTCTCATTAGTGGCGGAGGCTGGGGGATTGGTCACATGTGTTTGCCACTAGCTCAGTGTTCAACATTCTTCCTGTGAAGCACTTAGCACAGAGACGTATCCTAGGAGATCTAACTCCGTCAGGTCTGTTCTGAGTTACTTAAGGGAGTTTAACCTGAGCAGGGTAGAGCAGGGCTCCCAGCCCCAAGGCTGTGTTCATAGGCAGCTCCTATCAACAGCGAATGAAGGAGAGTTCACCAGAAGAGCCCCAAAGATCAGAGCAAGAGGCCTGAGTAGCAGTCTCGTTTCCTAGGCTCTGGTTTAGGGCTAAGGTCTCAGGGTTCAGCCAGCCTGTGTGCCAAGGGATTAATAATGCCTCAGGGACTCTCACTAGAACAGAAATGAATCCAGAAAAGCCACCTACAGAACGAGTCTGAGAAGCTGAGCCGGAGCAGCCCAGCTGTCCCAGTCCGCTCAGCCCACATTCTCCCCACACACCTTCCACGTTTATCTAGTTAAGGTCTCACTGTGACTGTGAGAATGTTTATCTCAAAAGGCTTTGGGGGAATAGACAATAAGTGTTTTTACATTGTTGAAGCAAAGATCATTTTTATGTTATTTAAGTATTATTATATTGTTAGAGTAAAGGCTGCTTTTATATATTTTTATTTTTTATTTTTTTTTGAGACAGAGTCTCACTATGTTGGCCTCAGTAGAGTGCTGTGGCGTTTCAGTTCACAGCAACCTCAAATAGCAACCACAAACGCTTGGGCTTAAGCGATTCACTAGCCTCAGCCTCCCAAGTAGCTGGGACTACAGGCACCCGTCACAACGCCCGGCTGTTTTTTGGTTGTAGTTATCACTGTTTAGCTGGCCCAGGCTGGGTTCGAAGCTACCACTGCGCTCCAGGCGCTGGCAAGGCTACTTTTATTTTGTTTTCTTTGATGATGCTTTTAGATAAATTTTCTAGGTTTGTTTCCTTGTATCCTGAAAACTATCAGAAAACTAACAAAGGCAGAACAAAATTGAGAGACTACTCTTGCTGTTCTCCAGAACTGTGGCTTTCTGACAACAAACCTTGACGGACCCAATCCCCATCTCTGCGTTTGGCTGATGCGACAGGCGGCTGGACCCCTTTGTCCGGTAACAGAACTAGAAGCTTGCTAGCCAGAGAAGAGAAATTCTGGACAACTTATGAGAGAGTGAGTCAGGTTTGGTGAATGTTCAGCTCAATATTTTGAATGAAGTCAGGGGAAAAAGAGATTTATAAAATTATTTTTAAAAGTGCCCCAGCTAGTACTAAAATAGCAAAGAGAAAGAGAGAGAGGAAGAGAGAGAGAGAATGTTAGGGAAAGATGAAGAGGCATATCTTACCTTGTGGTGTGAAGATATGTTTGGGAGATGTGGGCTTCTCTGTAGAGTGCTCCATTTTGATGGAGCAACAGGGGAAGGTTTCATCAGAGTTGTGATTCAATGACATGTATCATTAAGTTTATATTAGGATCAAATTTTATTTTAATAGTGTTATAAATGAGTCTAGGCCTTTAAATTGTCAAGAGTCAGAAAGGGTCACAACATTTTCAGTTATACTCAACTGCGACTCTTAGGGGAGATTTTGAGCTCTTGTAAAGTTGGCAATCGGGGTTCAGGGGTGTACTCTGTTTCCTCTCTGCCTGGAAAGGCCAGGGGGCAGGATGAGTTGAGGGAATGTCCAACCTTTTTGTCTCTGCTGCCCATTGGAAGAATAAGAGTTGTCTTGGGCCACATGTTAAACACACAAACACTAACAAAAGCTGATGAGTAAAAAAGAGGTCCATACATACTTTTCATGATATCCAGCACCACAGAAAAGCAAAAAATGTCCTCAAGAAATCAGCATGTGGCCCATGGACCATGGCTGCATGTTGGACACCCTTGGGGTAGGGCAAGTAATGCCAGCTAGCACTCTGTAGCCTCAGGGCTTTGCAAATGAGCTTCCTCTTAAATTTTTTATTCTTCGTGCCTCACTGACCTCAGCCTAGTCCTGGCTTGGGGGTCAAGCACAGTGCAGGGGAGAAATTTCTGTCTCATGGTTCTGGGGCTGTAGAGTCCAAAATCAAGGTGCTGGCAGGTTTAGTTCCTGGTGGGTGAGGGCTCTTTTGCTTGGCTTACAGATGGCCCCCTTCTTGCTGTGCCCTCACATGACAGAGAGTCTAGTCTCACCTCCACTTGTTGTAAGGACACTAATCCCATAATGGGACCCCACCCTCACGACCTCATCTAACCCTAATTGCCTCCCCAAAGGCCTCTCTACAAACATCAGCACATTGGGAGTAAGGGCTTCAACATAGGAACTAGATTGGGGGGGAGGAGGGAGACAAAAACATTCAGTGCATAATATAATGTGTTAAAATTATACATTCTGGTTCTCTGCTTTTATACAAAAGTTTCTCATAATAGAATTCTGAGATGACCATCAAGATTCCTGCCCCCTGGTGAATGTAATCCCTTCTCTTGAGGCCCTGACCAAGTCAGGGAGCTCTTTAAATCTAGAGGTCAGAGATCAAAGAAATCAGAGAGAGCCAGGGGTGGATGCAGTGGCTCACACCTATAATCCTAGCTCTCTGGGAGGATCGCTGCAGTTCAGCCTGAGCAAGAGCAAGAACAGTCTCTATTAAAATAAATAAATAAATAAATAAATAATAAATATCAGAGAGATTGGAATTTTCCTGGAGTCTTGAAGGAGCTAACAGCTAAGAGCCATGTGAGAAAATGTAAGAGGTTTCTGGGAGCTCAGAACAGATCCTGATGACTGAGGTGGGAACCTCAGTCCTACAACCACAGGCAACCAAATTCTGTCTGTAACTCTGTGAGCTTAGAAGGGATCCTAGGCCTCAGATGAGACCCTAGCACAACTGACAGCTTGATGTCAGCCTCATGAGACCCTAACGGAAACCCAGCCATGGCATGCCAGCATTTCTGCCCCACCTTTTTGCTGTCTGTCACCAGGGACTGCTCTGAGCTCCTAGAGGTGAACATAAACGTGCATTGTTTTAAGCAGCTAAGTTTATGGTAATTTGTTACATAGCATAGGAAGCTAATATGATCTTCTTACTGTGATAGATCAGCGCACATCTCCTGGGTCCCTTTGTCTTATTAAAACAGTTTCAATTTAGCTGTTGATTATATTTTTTCTTGCATTAATACCTAACTCCTTTCCTGCTTCTTTTTCTTTTGTGTTTTTTCCCTATTGTTTCCTTTGGGAATTTACATAGTAATTCAAATCTGCTCTCCACACACATTGTTATTTGAACATTCACAGAAAACTGTGTTCTCCCTGCCCTCTACCAAGCATCTCCAGGGCACACATTACTGTGAGGCCACTCATTTCAGCTTGCCAGCCAGTGTTCAGGGCTTCCAAAGCTTAACATCATGTTTATTACATAACAATAAGGCATAAGCCAAAACAACTCGCTGCCAGGCTTTTAAATATAGCAACAGCAAAAAATCTTTTCTGGGCTTGAGATAAAAACCACTTCAAATGTCTCCTAATTTCAGCAATTTTCTGGCCTATGGAAAAAAAAGTCTAAAAATGGCTCCGAAGGTATTTAAGTGCATTCGCAGCAAACCCACCACTCCGCGGGGGACATGGTGGTGCCAGGGGGTGGGCAGTGGAGAGGGAAGCCAGTGCTCTCTGGCCATTGGGATCTGCAGGAAGCTTCTCCAGGGAGTCCTGCCTGTGCAGTAAGTGCTCTCCTAGGAGAAAAAGGGAAACTCGGGGACGCAGAGCCCTCCCAAGTTGGCGCCATGGTAATGTGCCTAAGTGGCACCAAGCTCATTCCCTTTTCTGGTTGCAGGAGACCCTTAGCAGCTTATCTGGAGGATTCATTCAGCTGTGAGCATTAAAAACCCACATTGATCTCACTTCAGAATAGGGGATTTCTTGGCTCTTGTCTTGGGTTGGATAAAAAGGTTGTGCTGTTTCTCTCTAACCTCCCCTGTGTTGGTTTCATTCTGAAGCTCCAACTTCCCCCCCTTGGACCCCTCACTTGAATCACTGAGCTGACCCTGTGGGGAAAAGGTACCTTTTTCCTCCACTCCAGCCATCTATCCTGGCCTTGGCTCACATGTCCTCCCCTTTAACCAGTGCTGTGTCCTAGGACTTGGAACCCACTGTTTGGCCAGGATGGGGCATGTGTGTCCCCTCCTGCAGCAGAGGAGCTTCTGGTCACAAAGACTGAAAGTAGGAAGAGGGTGAGTCCCCAGAGGAAAACCAGGGTGCTGCTGCCAGAAGAGGGAAGAGTGGACGCTGGGCAGGCAGGAACCACAAAGTTGTCCTGCAGTGTGCCCGACTCCATGCCAGCTTTAGTTGGGAGCATCTGAGGCCCAGAGAGGCCATGGGGAGCAGAGGGGTCCGTTCGTCTCTCTGAGTGTCCTGTGTCCCCCAGGGCCCTAGCAGGCTGAAGCAGATGGAAGGTGGAAGTGCATAGCACAGTTTTTCTCTGCTCTGGGCTCTCTCACTCCCTCTCTTGGCTCACAAGGGCGTAGGAATTTCTGTGGCCCTCCCTGTGGGGCTCTGAGAGTGGGCTGCCTTCCCTCCCCATGCAGAAGTCTGAGGGCTGCATGGGGACTCTGTGTGGGAGGCCTGGCATGCAGGGGTGGGAGTCCACGTGCAGCTGCAGAGCCCCACGTCCCAGGCTTTTGGGGCCCCGCTGCCCCACGGCTGTTGCTTCTCTCCATGGGCTCACAGCATCCCCATGTGCATCCTGCCAGGTCTGCCACCTAGGAGAACATCTCTGAATCCACTTCCTGTGGGTTCTTCCTTCTGCGTCTTTCTGAGGTGCCATGACCCCCGCTTTCCAACTGAGCACTGGCCCAGACCAGACTGAAGGAACACTCACCAAACATTCAAAGTACCCCTCCACTCCGTGCGCAGATTCCATGTCTGCTCAGCTAGAGACTTCCCTATTCCATCAAAGGGTTAATACTTTTTGCTGGGGAAGGCAGCTTTTCTCTATCCTTAATTGAAAATAGGGGCCCTTAGCAGTCAGGGGTAGTATATACAAAAGAGAAGTGCCAAACATTCAGTTCTGCTGATTTTTATTCATGTTGGAGTCCATCACAAAACGCCCTAATGTATGGCAGTGCATCTTAAAAACGGGTCCCGGTGGGATAATATATTGGATTCATGATGCTTAAATCATTCATGTTTCTATTTAACACGAGGAACGTGATCGAGTGATTCATTTATGTAGCAAACTTGCACTTATTATTAATAAGTTTTTACTGAGTGTGAGGCACTGAGCCAAGAGATACAAAGATATTTAACACCCATTTCTTCTCCTTCAAAAGTTTGCAATCTACTCGATGAAGTAAGCGCATATCGCAAAAATAGCTACGTGTGGTTTTATCTCAGAATTGGTCTGTTTCTTTAAAAAGACAGCTTACTCCAAGTTCACCTGACTGCTTGCCTGAGGGGTTTTTTTGCTGAAATTAGCTAGGGGTTAGCTCAGTTGTCCGATATAAAAAGGGGCACTCAGAAGCTCTGAAAAGCAGAAAAGATTCTGGAGGCTGGGAAAGCTCTGCAGCATTGAAAGGAATCCTTTGGCTTCAAAGTGAAGTAAGACCCTTTTGACAGCCCTGAAAGAAGCTGTGTGCAACCCAGTGAAGAAAATGACTAAATCGTTCTCGACCTTTTGGCTTTTAACCTGGCAAAATGCAAGTGGAAAAGAAGCAGAGACATCAGATGATCAGTGGCACATTATGAGTAACTACTGGGAGATCCTAGTGGTGAATAGATTGTGCGGAGAATCCATTAGAGGAATTTGACCTGTTAAGTCAGAGCAAATGGATGTCTCACGCTGGGGTGGTAACGGTGAGGGGACAGGGATTGGGCATTGACAGGGTTCCATGGCCACCAGGGAGGGACTGTCTCAAAAACGTGGCCCCAAGTCTACACATTTCTGGAAAAGGCACTAGTTGGCCTACCTTTGGTCACAGTTACCCTTGGACCGATCACACTGGGATTGTACAAAATAGCTGACCAGTGCATGGTGGCCATGCTTACGGTTTGGGGTGTGAGAAGGATGTACTAAGCAGGGGAGGTGGGTAGTTAATTCTAGAAAAAGGAGTGCCTGGTACACCTGACTGTAGCTCAGTTTTAATTTTCTATTGCTCAGTAATTTGAGTTTACCCTTGTTGCTTCTAAGACTCTGACATTAAGCCCCAGTTCTAAAAAACTGAGCCCAGGATGAGACAACAAATGGCCATCCGGGCTGTTAAAGCTAAGTATGTTCTTTACCCCCCACTGCGTGAGTCTCCACCTTCGTAACCTGACCCAGTAGGTCAGTCCTTCTATAATAGGACCCCTTGGGGACTACAGTGCTTCCTCTGAACCTAGGCCCGTGAGCAGGTTCACCCTTCGCTGGTGGACTCCCCTGATGCTGACTGTAGGACTTCCTGCCTGTCCTGAATTCCCAGCTGCCATGCCGCCTGCAGCACTTGTGCCCCTTCCTGATGCTGAGAGTGAGGACTTCCTCACAAACGCTGGTTGCAAAGGCAGGGCCCAGTGTTAAGGCTTTACAGAGACTTTGCCAGGAGAGTGAAGTGTTAAGAGACTGAGAGAGTCCCGTTCCTGGGGCAGTCAGCACCGGCATGTCTGGGAGAGCTGGGTGAGCCCCCAAAGACCATCTGGGGAGTTGTCACCATTTTCATGACACTGCTTTCTCTCCATACCCTTGATGGAGGGAATTTGAGCTGGCTGAAGTGGGTGGGTGTGGTAGAATAAGAAAAAAGTGAAGATTTGACAGCTTCAAAGGCCAGGATAACAAAATCTAATTGTGGCTCCTATCCCTTCCTGTGGATATTCAGCTAACTTACAAAAATGCTCGAAAACCACAAGCAACATGCGAATCACAAGCAAACCGGAGCACTACCCTTGGTGCTCTCCACTTCCCTGGATGGGACCCTCAGAAACCTCTTGGGGGAGGGTCTTTTCCAGCACTTCCCCTCCCCAGAGGATTGCACAGGGCAGAGAGGGCCCCAGGGAAGGCTCAGCACGAGGCTGACAGTGCCAACGACTCCTTAGACCAGGGTTTTGCAACCTTCTTAATCTCATGGCACACTTGAAACTACAGTTAAACTTCCAAGGCACACTTAAATTATGTTGATCTCCCCCCAAAAAAAAGTTTAAAAAAAAGAATATACTTACTGTGCTTTGAACTTCTTTTGAAAATAGTTTAATGATCATTAAACATTTTCACGGCACACCTAAGATCCTCTCACAGCACTCCAGGGTGCCGTGGCACACTGGTTGGAAATCACTGCCTTAGACAATCAGAACCCCCTCCAAAGATGAGAGATGCCATCCCAGCACCTCTGAGGCTTGCTGGACTCCTAAGGCTGACTTCTGAGACAGAGGCCATGGTGCAGACATCTGACCACATGCCAAAGTGGTAAGTCGGAAAAGGTTTCTCCGATTCTCCAGGAAGTAAAGCGCGGATGAAAGCGTCTGGTTTTCAAAACTTCAGAGATACAAGGAGAACCTGATCTGCAAGGCACACAGCTTTTGGTCTTTATAAAGAATCACTGGACATTTTTAAAAAGCTTACTCTTATAGTTAATAAAAATATATTGCATATTTGAAAATTGCAAAGAGAATAGATCATTAAGTGTTCACACCACAAAAAAAATAAGTGTGTGAGGTAATGCATATGTTAAATAGCTTGATTTAGCCATTCCACAGTGGATATGTATGTCAAAACATCATGTTTTATACCATATGTATAGACACAATTTTTACTTGCCAATTTAAAAAAAAAAGGCTAACTCTCAAAAGGAAGGGATGGTAGACACAGTGCTAAAGTCCTATATATTTCTTTGTTCTTTTTGTTCTGAGTGTATACAGTCAACTGCTCCAGTTGGGGGAGGCAGCAGGGCACAGTAGGAAGAAAGTGGGTGTTGAAGGCAGGCAGTGTGAGAGGGCTCCCCACTGGGCCTTTCCTGGCTGTTTGGCCTCGGTCCATTTACTTAACATTTTGAGCTGTAGTCTCCTCATCTAGAAAATGGGTGAAATAATGGAATAATAACACCTGATGTGAACAGTTAGGTGGAAGCATGCACATCAACCCTTACTGCGCAGGGAGTTGGAGGAGGTCAAGTGCAGGTCTGTGGGATTAGACCAGGTATCCAAGAGGCATCGTGATTGAGTGGGGCTCACCTGTTTGACCATGGGCTCCTTGAGGGTCTGGCTTTGAACCCTGCCCATCCTGGAACTGTGTTGTGGGCAGCACACAGGGCCAGGTAGAGAGCAGAAACTCAGGAGCCCTGGTGGGCCCTGTGTGAGGAGAGACTAGCAGAAAAGGAAGGAAGACAGCTGAGAGAGGAAAGGACAGAGAGGAGGGCGTGGGGCCACAGGGGGTGAGAAAGGGCACACAGAGGGACAAAGCCTGCACAGTGGGAATCCCAGATGATAAACTCTGACTTTGCCCTGTCTTTAGGGCCCCCATAAAATTAGTGGACTTGAGATGGAATCATTTCAAAAGCACTTTGGAAAGCATATGGGAAACTTATGTAATTATTTTTACTTGTAAGCTCAAGTGAAAATAATGAGCCCTGTTCCTGCCTGCAGCGGAAGGTTCTGGTTCAACCATCCTCCACCTTTCTCTGTCCATGACTGCTAAGACGGAGCCCTGCCGTCCGCCCAGCAGACGGCCTTCTGAAGTGCTCCCTCCTCCACGTCCTGGACAGCTGGGGAGCAGGTGTGGGGGCGACTGTGGGGAGGTGGGGCAGGGCAGGGAGAACTGGGTGTTCCACCCTCACAGTGAAACACATCCCACACATCCCAGAGGCGAGGAAAACATCAGACACAAACCACATTCTGAGGCTGGTGTGGGATGGTGGGGATGGGGTGGGATAGGTAATTTTAAGCCTTAAAGAGAAATTGTAGTTATACAGTATGTGAAAACTGTTGGAAAAGTGTAAAGTGCTGCACACATACAGTCATCTTTTGGTATCCCTGGGAGACAGGTTCCAGGACAACCTCCCGAGCAGATACGGAAATCCACAGATGCTCAAGTCGCTGCTATAGAATGGTGTAGTGTTTCTCCCACACACTTTAAATCATTACTTAGAATACCTAATATAATGTGAATGCCATGTTAACAATTGTCACACTGTATTGGTTTTTAAATTTGTATTTTTTTTATTGTTTTGTCATTTTTGTTGCTGTTGTTTTAATATTTTCAGTCTGCAGTGTGTTGAATGCACAGATGTGGAACTGGTGGGTGGAGAGGGCTGACTATATAAAGGTGTGTGATAGTAATTTCCTATTATTTCACTATACAGACTGACCACTTGCAGTTGGCACCATGGGGCCCCATCATGGGGTGATCGTTATATATTAGAAAAGAATTGATAGAAGAAAGAGTAATGCACATGGATCAATAACTATCAACAGTGCCTTTTTCCTCTGCTGGGATTCCTGGGCTCTCAGAGGACACAATGGCTATATTGCTCATTTCCAGTGGCCTTTTACCCCAAGGCCCTCTCTGAAACAGGTGAGGTAATGCTGCCCTGTCCCACACAGGAGAAGCACGCCCATTTCTGTGGCTAAAAGATCTGGAGGATGAATGCAGGAAAACTCTAGGCCCCCAGAGTTGCAGCAGAGAGGTCTCTGCCTACTCAAGCCCCTTCAGTATGGCTCGCACGAGACAGACAGATGCTCGCAGCTGTGCTATGAGTCCAGACAGAAGCACAGACCGAGGTACCCCACTCCCCATGGGGCTGGGGATCTGGGGATCCACTATCATGGATCTATTTCCTCAGACCAAAGGTTCTCAGACTTTGATGCTTCTGAATCACCTCGGTGGCTTGTTCAGGCACCATCAGCCCTCACCTCCCAGAATTCATCTGGCCTGGAGCCTGAGAATTTGCATTTCTAATAAGCTCCCAGGTGACACTGCTCCTGCAGGGTCAGGGACTGTTCTTGAGAACTGGTGCTTACCACTGGCGCTCTGCCTCTCAGAGTCAAGAGTAAGTGCAAGGCCTTGGAGATCAGCGCTGCAACCTGTGATGAGCCACTGAGGACACAGGGTGAACTAAATTTTTTTCTGATTGTTCAGATCAGAAAGGATCTGAATCCTTTTAGGGAGGGGAAGGTCTGGGAAAGACTCGGAGGGCTGCAGCCCAGACAGGAGGCACTCAGGAGTGTCTTAAAGGCAGGTCCTGGGACTGAGAGCCAGAAGGAACCTGGGGTCAGCATGTCATCTGTGGATGGCCACAGATAGACAATCCAAGTGCTGATCACTGGATAGTGAAAAGAGCACTGGACTTGGAGTCTCAAAACTTGCCATGTTCTCCCACGAGGCCTGGCAGCTACTGGCATCAGCCAAGATGAGCCACTCTGAAGTTAGTCCACACAGACCTGACAGCTCCCACGGGGCAAACCTGCCGGGTTCCTGGGCAGGGAAGCTCTCGCCAGGTGCTATGCCCAGTGCTCTTTCACAGGGCTGTGCAAAGTGCTCCAGCGTCTTCCTGCTGACTTATCAGTGGTCCCAGCAGAACTGTGCTGTGCCTGTAAATGTAGAATATAAATGTCTTAACACAATAACTAAGAAAATGCCAGGAAGGCTATGTTAACCAGTGTGATGAAAATATGTCAAATGGTCTATAAAACCAGTGTATGGTGCCCCATGATCACATTAATGTACATAGCTATGATTTAACAATAAAAGAAAATTAAAAAAAAAAGAAATGCATAAATATGAACATAGCAATGTCAAAGCATTAGAACCGTTAAGAAATAAAATGCAATATAAATGTAAAAAAAAAAAAAAAAAAAGAACTGTGCTGTGCCAAGGGTTAGTGTAGGTGGCCGTGACTCACTCAGCCTCGAGAGGAAGCAGATGCTGCTGCTGCAACCCGCTCTGCCACAGAAACAGGCTAAATAAGTCCCGGATCCCTGTAGAGGGCTGAAAAGGAGCTGCCAGCAGCCAGTGAGCGGGGTGGCTCTGGTTCCCGTCCAGTTCAGCCACCACAGGGGTGGGCTCAGCTTGCACCCAGATCTCAGCTACAGGCCGGCCAAGACCGGGACTGGGAACAGCAGCATCAGGGACTTGGCGGTGAAGAGTGAATGCGATGATGGTGGCCCAGGGGGCATTGCAGCATCCCAAGCCAAGCCTTGGCACAAGGCTGTCCAGTTCACGCTGATCCTGCTTTTAAAATCAGTGGGATATTTGTGCTTACTGATGGGGTGGGAGGACGAGGAGAACCTTCTTTACCTGGGAGCTTGTTAGAAATGCAAATTCTCAGGCTCCAGCCTAGATGATCTACATCACAAATTATGGTGGTGAGGGCTGACCGTTGGTGCCTGAACAATTCAGATGCATGCCAAAGTGTGAGCCCCTGATCTGAGGCTTCTCCTCCCTTCCTCTTGACTCTTTGTCTTTCTCCTATTTGGAAAAGCCCAACTCCCTACTAGATAACATGGAGCCACCCTCCATCCTAACCGACCAGAAACACCCTGAGAAGTGTCTCTTTTGTTATAAACCAAGGAGGGGAAACTGAGGCCAGGAGGTGCAATGACTTAACCCAAGCTCCCCAGGTTTTACAGGGTGAGTCAGGCTGGGCACCAGACCCTCAGCAGTTTCCACTGGACACTGTATCCCATGGAAACACCTGGACAGGCCTTGGGGAATTTGTCTTACTGTGAATACCTGTCTGCTCTGGGAGGCAGTGGGTGGTGCTATTTATAATATACTTGCTTTTCCCAGGAGCAGCAGTTTCCCCACCTGCAGCAACTCCTAAGTATCCCTTGGCTCCACCAATCAGATGGTGGGACTCCCAAGACTTTCCAAGTTTGCCCAACATCTTTTCATTACGGGATCAGAAACAGAACCAAAATGGAGCCTCTGGGGTTTTCAGGCCAGCCTTGCCGGGGCAGGTGAGTGTGTAAACCTGGCGATTCTTGGGCCGTTTCTGCAGAAGTTCCCCTTCCCTATTCCCAGATGAGTCTCACAGCTGGGCCCAGTGAGCCCAGTCCCTGAGGTCCCCTCCCAAACCTCCCCTCTCCTCAGGCCACTTGTCATCAGGGGGCTGTGTGGGACTTTCTCTCTCTCTTCCTTCCTTCCTTCCCCTTAGAGCTCATGGGTGGAATAAAGGCCTCTGGATGGGCCCCACTCTCCTTCCAGCCTTGCCCTCCCCTCTCCTGCGGAGGAGAATCCCTGGGACTGCGTTCTGATCCTCCCCTCTGGGTCTTTGCTCCGTTAATTATCTTCCCTTCCTAATCACTCCTCTTCAGCCTTTCTATGGCTTTCACCTCTTGAATCTATAAATGTGCTTATGTCTCTCACATATAAAATAAAAACAAAACAAACAACAAAAAAATTCAACCCGGTGCGATGGCTCAAGCCTATAATCTTAGTACTCTGAGAGACTGAGACTGGTAGATTGCTTGAACTCAGGAGTTCAAGACCAGCCTGAGCTAGAGTGAGACTTCATCCCTACTAAAAATAGAAAACATTACCTAGGAGTCATGGAAGGTACCTGTAATCCCAACTACTCGGGAAGCTGAGGCAGGAGGATCACTTAAGCCCAAGAGTTTGAGGTTGCTGTGAGATATGATGTCATGGCACTCTACTCAGGGTGACAGAATAAGACTCTGTCTAAAAACAAGAAAAAAGAAAAAGAACAACTCAGCCAAACATGTGTTTCATCCCGATTACTCTCCTCCACCCAAAAATCTTTTTTTTTTTTTTTGGAGTTTTTGGCTGGGGCTGGGTCTGTACACACCACCTCCAGCATATGGGGCCAGCGCCCTACTCCTTTGAGCCACAGGCGCCCAAAAACCTTTTTATCAGAGTAACCTGCACTTTTGCCTCCCACTTCTCCCAATGGGTCCAAATCTCTCTCTGTAACTTGTGATCTGTGTAAGTTGGCAAAGTTACTTAGCTTCTCTTAGCATCAGTTTACTTCTCCACAAAATGAGAATAATACCTTCTTTTCAGGGTTGCTGTGAAAATTAAATGAAATGCTGTGTGCAATGCACCCAGGGTGGTGTTGGGCACCGGGAGGTGCTGAGCTGATGGAGCAGTTGATCCCGTTATGCCAATCCAGTGCCATCTGAATTGCGCCCTGTCAATTTCCTGAAATTGTTCCTGCAAAGTCACCAAGAGCCTTGTAGTGAGCTATTACGAGGTATCCCCCTCAGTTCCTACTCTATATGATCTCTCTTCAGCTTTTGTTGATCAGAGTATCAGTCTGGAATTTTCCTTCCCCAGTCTGCTCCTTGCCCATCTCTTTCCCAGACTCTCCCTCCATCCACCCCTGGAATGTTGGTGTGCCCACGTCTCTGTCTTGGAGTTTCTCATTGCACATTCTCCTGGGCCTTCTCTTGCATATCCAGGGCCTACATGTGTCTTCCCAATTACTCTTTAAAAAGCATAAAAAGTAGCAAGTCATCACAGTCTTCACTGGTTCCCTGCCTCCCTTAGCAGAAGACCCTCTGTCCCTGGCTCTAGCCCACAAAGACTCTCCAGCACTAGATTTCAGATCCAGGAGACTTCAAAAAGTTTGTGGGAAGATGGAACTAAAATATACAAAGAAAAAAAAAATTAAGTTTATTTCTCACTATAAGGTCCATCAAGTTCAAGACACTTCTAGGGGATGATCCCAGCCGTTTAGTCCAAAGGTCCTGACATTTAACCGTGTCAATGCAGCATTTCTCATCTTAACAACTGAAGAAAAATGGTGCTCTTTACAGACTTGTTTAAGATTAGAAAACAAAAAGATCAGAAAAAAGCCAAATCAGGACTGTAGGGTGGATGCCTAATGACCTCCCCTCAGAATTCTGGCAAAACTTTGTTTGATGAGAAAAAGGAGTGAAAGAATTGTCACAGTGGAGAAGAGCTCTGGTGAAGCTTTCCTAGGCACTTTTCTGCTAATGCTTTGACTAACTTTCTAAAAAACACTCTCACTATAAGCAGATGCTATTGTTCTTTGTCCCACCCCCACCCCCCACCCCACCCCCGAAAGTCAACAAGCGACATGCCTTGAACATCCCCCCAAACTGCTGCTGTGACCTTTGTCTTAACTGGTCCACCTCTTCTCTAACTGACCACTTCCCCCTCTTGGTGGCCATTGCCTTGATTGTGGTTTGTCTTCAGGATTGTGCTGGTAATGCCAGGTTGCATCCCCTGTCACAATTCTTTGAAGGAATTCTTCAGGATCTTGATCCCATTTGTTTAAAATTTCTATTGAAAGCTCTGTGCTTGTCTGCAGCTCATCTGGGTGTAACAGTTTGGGCACCCATGGAGTGGAAAGTTTGCTCAGCTTTAACTTCTCAGTCAGAATTGTGTAAGCTGAACTAATTAAGATATCTATGGTGTTGGATATTATTTCTGCTGTTAATCATTGGTCCTCTTCAATTAGAACATTAAAAATATTAACTTTTTCCTCACAAATTGATGTGGGTGGTCTGCTGCTGTGGACTTAATCTCTAACGTTATTTCATTCATTCTTAAAACAAGTTATTCATTTTTAAATTACTGATTTCTTTTACGTTCCATAAACTTTTCATAAGGCGTCCACAATTTCCCCATTCTTCTACCCAGCTTCACTATAAATTTGATGTTTTTCTCGCTTCTGTTTTAGCAGAATTCATGTTGCTGATAGGGGCTCCTTTTTTTTTTTTTTTTTTTTTGCCAGGGCCTGGTTTGAACCCGCTACCGCTGGTATATGGGGCCAGAGCCCCACTCCTTTGAGCCACAGGCGCCACCCACTGATACGGACTCTTTTCAAACTGATGTCTTATTCTTCTTAGTGCCTCAAATTAGGTCCCGTTCCAACATGTTATAACAAGTTAGTATGAGTTTATTTTGGTGCAAAAAATTTTGAAATCCATGCATAGCTTTCTCCTATTTTCCATGAACTTTTTGAAAACCCTTCATGTGTCTTTCTAGGTTTGTATCTTGAACAGCCACTACCCTCTCCTCATCTTTTATTCTATTTGTAGTAAATTCTGGGATAGAGTACCCAGGTCCCTATTCAGTTTTTACCCAAATTGCTGAAGTGCTGCTGGCAGACAGCTGTTAATCCTCTCTGAGAATTGTCTCAACTGAAAAGATTCACCTTACCTAACATTGTGCCCCTTCCCAGAGCAGCCTGTGCTCCGTGGTAACTAAGGTGGGAGTATAAAGCCCTGGGCCTCTTTCCCTATTGGAGAAATCTCTGACGAACCATTGCAGGTCCAAAGGTTTCACAGAGGGTTGGCTGAGACTGCATCCCAGCCCAACTTGTCCTGCCCAATCCTGCCTCCTTCTTTCCCCTTCTCAAGAGTGCTCCCAACAAACCAGTGCTTCCTGCACACTAATCCCCACCCCAGAGCCTGCTTTTCAGGAACACATCCTGGGATGCCTCCCAATTACCCCACTTGCTGCACTTGAAGGATCCCCTCTCCCAACAGCCTTTCCTGCCTTGGTTTCTCCTGTTCTCTTGTGCATCCCTTCTGTCTCTACCTGTCAAAAGTCTCCTTATTCTTCAAAGTTCAGCTCAAATCCCATCTTCTTTGTAACATTTTTACTTGATGTTCTCTGCTTTACCTCTCCCTTCTCTTTGCCTGGGATCTGGAATTGCTCCAGATCAAATTTGTGATGGTTAATTGTCTATATCAACTCGGCTGGTTCATGGGGTGCCCAGATAGTTGATGTTTCTGGGTGTTTCTGTGAAGATGTTTTGGGATGAGGTTAGCTTTTAAGTCAGTGGAGTGAGTAAAGCAGATGGCTTCCCTATGACAGGTAGGCCTCAATCAGTTGAAGGCCTGAACAGGACAAAAAAAGTGACCTGATCTTCCCCCAGATAAGAGAGAATTCTTCCCACCTGACAGCCTTGGAACTTGAATTTTTCCTTGCCTTTGGATTTGAACTAAAATATTGGCTGTTCCTGAATCATGAGGCTACTGGCCTTCAAAGAGAAACTATATCACCTGCTCACCTGCTTACCTGCTTCTCAGGCCTCCATGCTTAGACTGGAACAAAACTATCAACTCTCCTCAGTCTCCAGCTTGCCAATTTGCCCAGCAGATCTTGGGATTTGCCAGCCTTCATAATCATATGAGTCCATTCCTTGTAACAAATCTCTTGCTCTCTCTTATACATCCTATGGATTCTGTTTCTCTGGAGAGCCCTGTCTAGCACTATGGGAATGATAGATGTGGTATGAAATTAAGTGGTGCCATGCCTGCAGAAGCACTCCAGCACACAGCTATCTCAGCATAATAAATATTAGCTATTATTACTTACTTTATACCATGTTAGGCTTGGGATGTTGTTGTAATAATTTTTCTGACATAACAAGTCCAGAATAAATATTTGCTTATGAAACTCAATTATCTCCTGGGTCCAGTACCTCCACCCATATACTATCGTGATTTTGACTTTCCTCTCTGTGTCCTGAGCTCTTTCCAGGGTTTCTCAGGAGATGCTTACCTGTGTCCAACATGCTATCTGCCGGTTGTAGTCCCCGTGGTGCCCAGCATCTCAGCTCCTCCTCCCTGCCTTGGTCCCTCCCTCTCATCCTTGCTGGTGTCCCCCATTGGCACATCAATGTCTGGGGGCTGTCTCAGAGCTTTCCAACGTGTGCAACCTGCAAGGCACCTGTGGGGACCTGGCCTCCACGTGGTGGGGTTTTGAACCACGTGCCTTCTCTTGAGCCCCGAGCAGCTGTACTACTTGTGCTCAGGGTTTAATGAACCGCTTCCTTCAGCTTAGCTTTTGCCTTCCCACTCCACCTCCTGCCCCAGACTGGGCTCTAAGCCAGTTCATAGGACCAGCCAAAGAAAGTGGTGGCTGATCTCCTGGTCATCTCTTCCCGTCTTTTTCCTACCAAAAAATCTTTTATCCTCCTCAAGTTACAGGTGTTATAATACAGTGCTCAAGGTCGGGAATGTGGAAGGCAGAGGGAAAAAGGGTGAGTTCTGGTAACTTGGGCGGTGTGTTGGGTCATCTGTTAGGTATTTGGAAATGTGGGTTTCCAGTGAAGGAAAGAAGTAGATTGGCGATGGACTCACGTAGGGAGCCCCCAGCGTCAGGGAGATACTTAAAAGGAGAGGGATACAATAAAAGGAGAAGAGGCTTAACAAACCATAAGAAATGTGCAAGTGTAAGTGCAAAGGAAGGAAAGGGGGATGGAGGAAGCCGGTGGAGAGGCTGTGACTGGCGAGGCAGAGGAGGACGCAGAGTGCTGTATTCCTGATGCATTGGAGGGAGGGAAGTGTACGGGTCAGGACCCCTGGGTTGTAAGAGAGTGAGAACCAACTACTAACATAACTGTAAAGTGGATATAGTGGCCTAAGGATCAGACGGCGTGGAGCCGTGACCCTGGCTGCAGGGACATTTGCTGCTCAGCGGCCTTGCACCGTCCCCGGCCACGTGGCACACGGATTTCCTTTGGAGGCATTTACTCCTTCCTGTCAGGCACAGTCTGATGGGACTGTCCCTCACTCAGAAGCAGGCTTGTGCCTGCCACCACGCTCATCTACAAGGCTCCCTGAAACCTGAATCCTGAGCAGAATAAAACTGAAAAGAGGCGGATCCCAGCTGCCCGGCCTGCTGTCTGAGTAAAGTGCTCCACCGTCAGACCATTCTCCTCTCTCACTTCTCAGGCCTTGAAGTAGCCCAGATTTCCACCTGTTTCCAAGCCTGGCTCTTCAGACTCCCACCCATTCTCTGACAATCTGATATTATTCAAATAAATTCTCTTTGGCTGCTTGCATCTAAGACATCCTGACCGAGAGGCCAGCCTCAGGGACACACTTCCACCCTCTGTGTGGCTTTCTCTTCTATCCCGGTGTCCTCACCTGTCAGGACCTAGCCTCTCAGTCCCAAGGCCAGAGAGCAAATATCCAGGGTTGTCACTCTAATTGTGCCCATTGCTCAGCGGTCCCTGAGGCCTGGGAGGTAGAGACAAGTAATGGACAGCGGCTCTCAGTCTTTAATTGGACAAAAGGAGGAAGGAGCCATTCCCTTAAAGATGAGTGGGTGAAACCATCCCTCTCAGCCCCGGACATCCTGCCGGATGTAGGCTGATTCTCTGGGGCTGGGGCTGGGCCTGTGACCCTGCGTTTCTAACGAGCCCTGGAGTGAGGCCCGTACTGCCAGCCCCTGGACTTCATTTCAGTAGCAAAGCTCTACAGGGTGTAAGCAGGGAGATTTTGAAGGCCGTAGAGGGGACATTTAGGCAATTTAGAAGACCTTTGGTGATCAAAACAACTGTTTTCTGGGGCAAAAACCAAATTGCTTGAGCTGAGGGTGGGGTAGGAGGAGGGAGAGCAGATGACAGAGCGTGGAGCCCACCTCCCGGCCCTCGGGCTGCCAGAAGGACGTGCTTCTCAGAGTTCTGGACAAATACAGACCAGCACGTGTTGGAGGACAGGAATGTGGACGCCTGTTCAACCCAGCCCCGCCCAACCCTGCCTCCTGCCCCTCCCAGCACAAACCAGGCCCAGCCCAGGGGTCTTGGGAGACGGTGAGTGGGGGGCCTGACTCATCTTCTCCTTTGCTCAGAAAATTCTGGCCTCTAAGGGCTCCCCAGGCTTCTCTCCTTTCTTTCCTCATCCTTCTTATCACCTCAGAGAATTCTCTGTGGTAAAATAGAAGGTTAGATATGAGTCAGATCACGCCATGTCCCGGCTCAAACCCTCCAGTGGCTCTCCTATACTCAGGTAAAAGCCCAAACCCTCCATACGCTTCCTCGGACTTCCGTGGCCTGCCCACCCACTGCTCTCAGTCCTCACTTCCAACACTCCAGGCACAGAAGACCCCTCGCTTTTACTCAAACACACCACACAGGCTCCTGACTTAGGCTCCCTCCCATCCCTCCCCTTTATTAATTATTTTTTTTTTTTGAGACAGTTTCATTCTGTCACCAAGCTAGAGTAGCATGGCATCACCAGAGCTCACAGCAACTTTAAACACTTGGGCTCAAGTGATCCTCTTGCCTCAGGTTCCTGAGTAGCTGGGCCTATAGGCAGCTGACACAATGCCTGACTAGCTTTTCTATTTTTAGATGAGTTGGGGTGGGGGTGGGGGTCATGCTCTTGCTCAGGCTGGTCTCGCACTCCTGAGCTCAAGCCATCCACCTGCCTCAGCCTCCCAGAGTGCTAGGATTATGGGTGTGAGCCATCGCCCCTGGCTCCCTCCCCTTCTTTAAGTCTTTGCTTTGAAATAACCTTCCCCACACAAAAGCTTGTACGTGAATGCTCACAGCAGCACCATTCACAATAGTGGAAAGGTGAACGCAACCCAAGTGTCCATCTACCAATGAATAGGTAAACAAAATGTGGTCTATCCACATGGTGAAGTTTTATTTGGCCATAAAAAGGAACAAAGGACTGATTCATGTTACAACATGGTTGAACCTTAAAAACTTTATGTTAAGTGAAAGAATCCAGATGTAAAGGGCCACGTGTTATGTGAGTCCATGTACATAACAAGCTCAGAAATGAGAAATCTGTAAAGACAGAAAGTAGATTACTGGTTGTTTAGGCATGGAGAGAGGGAGGAATGGGGAGTGACTGCTAATGGGTACAGAGTTTCTTTTTAGGGGTGATGAACATATTCTAAAATTAATTGAGCTAATGGTTGCGTAAATCTATGAATATAATAAAAAACATTTAGTTGTGCCTGTTAAATGGGTGAATGGTATGTGCTATGCCTTGAATATTTTTTCCAAAACTCATGTTGAAATTTAATTGCCATTGTGATGGTATTAAGAGGTGAATGCCCTCATGAGTGAATTAATGTTGTTATCTCGGGACCGAGCTTCTAGTGATAGGACAAGGTCAGCCCCCATGTCCTCCGTCTCACACGCGCCTCTTACTCGCCAAGTGATGCCTTCCCTACAGGATGTCACAGCACAGGGGGTCTCACCAGATGCTGGCACTATCCTCTCAGACTTCCCAGACTCCAGAATTGTCAGCCAAATAAATCTCTTTTCTTTATAAATTACCTAGCCTGTGGGATTCTGCTATAGCAGCATAAAATGGACTAAGATGGAATGGTACGTTATATTAGAGTGCTCCAGAGAAACAAAATGAATAAGATATACATATATATTGCACACATTGTACACACAGATTTCTTATGGGAATTGACATACTACTATGGAGGCCAAGAAGTTCCGGTCTGCTGGGACTTCTGTCTGCTGTCCACAAGCTGAAAACCAAGAAAGGCTAGTGGTATAACTCAGTCTGAACCTGAAGACCTGAGAATTGAGGGGCAGACACTGTAAGTCATGGTCTGAGTTTTAAAAAAAAACCCTGAGAAGGGTGGCGCCTGTGGCTCAAAGGAGTAGGGCACCGGCCCCATATGCCAGAGGTGGCGGGTTCAAACCCAGCTAGAATCTGCAAAAAAAAAAAAAAAACCTGAGAACCAAGAGCTCCAATGTGCAAGGGAAGAAGAAAATAGATGACCTGGCTCATACAGGACGCAACCTCACCCTCTCTCCACCTTTTTGTTCTTTTCAGGCCCTCAGCAGGTTGGAGGATGCCCCCAGCACTGTGACTGTGGTCTTCTCAGTCTCCCTATGCAAATGCTAAATGCTCCTCGCTTCCAGAAACATCCTCACGGGCACACCCAGAAATAATGTTTTACTGGCTATCTGTGCATCTTTGGCATATGCAATTAACCATTACATATGTGAATTATATCTCTATAAAACTTTTACCAAAAAAGTCACCTTTGGGTGGACCTGCTCTGACTGCGGTTTAGACTGCAAGTCCCTTCCTCACTCAGATTCCTCCAGCCAGTGTGCCTGCTCTATTTTTCCCATAACACTAACTTTTTTTTTTTTTTTTTTTGAGACAGAGTCTCACTATGTCACCCTCTGTAGAGTGCTGTAGCATCACAGCTCACAACTCTTGGGCTTAAGCAATTCTCTTGCCTCTGCCTCTCAAGTAGAACACTAACATCTTTTAATAAACTACATAATCGTAACTTATTTTTTTACTTGCTTTTTTACAATTCTTGTCTCTCTCCTCCACTACAGTGTAAGTGTAATGAGAGAAGGGAATTGTTCCTTTCTGTTTTCTTTTTCCTCACTGATATATAGTGCTCAGAACAGAGCCTGGCATTTTGGTAGATTCCCAGGAAATGTTTGTTAAGTGAATGAAGGATGTGAGAGAGGTTTCAGGTAGGAAGCCCATGGCTGAGTACATAGCAGATGCTAAATTAATGCTTGCTGCTTCTTGACAACAGACAGTTTGGAGGAAGCTGGAGGACACGTTTTGCTTCACACATTTTGCATCCAGCATCTCTCCTCTCCACTTGTCCACGTTTGCTGGAGGGAGCAGCTTTCTGGAGGCGCCCCCAGGAGCCCGCTGGAGAGATGTGGCCATGAACTCCCCAGGCTTTGGGAAATAATGAACAGCTCCCACCTGGAGACTAGCCTGTGCCCTCAAATGTGTGGCTTGGTACTTTTTTATTTTAGTAAAATATACATAACATGAAATTTATCATTTGTCATTTTAACCATTTTTAAGTGTACGGTTCTGCACAGTGTTGTGCCACCATCTCATCAATCATCTCTAGAACTTTCATCATCTCAAACTAAAACTCTGTACCTGTTAACCAGTAACTCTTCATCCTCCTTTCTGTCTCTGTGAATTTGACCAATCTGTGGGTAGTCTCATATGAGTAGAATCATATAGTATTTGTCCTGTTGTGACTAACTTGTTTCACTTAGCATAATGTCACTATAGTTTATCCAGGTTGAGCATATGTCAGAATCTCCTCCTTTCTAAGAATAGTGAATAGTATTCCATTATATGGATATACCACATTTTGTTTATCCATTCAACCATCAGTGGGATTTAGGTTGCTTATACCTTTTGGCTATTATGGATAAGGCTGCTATGAACATGAATGTCCAAGTATCAGTTCAAATTCTTGCTCTCAGTTCTTTGGGGTATATGATGAGAAATGGAATCCTACAGTATTCAATTTTTAACTTTTTGAGGACCTGCCACACTATTTTCCAAACATCTGTTTCCAAACACTCTTTGCATCGAGTGAGTTCAAAGATGTCAGCTCTGCCCTCCAGCCCCCATCCCCATCGAGAGCTGCTTCCTTGTCCTGAGACTGCGCGGGGCAAGTGCTATGCACCTGTCATCCAGGACACAGGTGTTCTCATGCCCATTGTGTGGTGAGAGGCGCCTGAGCCCTGAAGCTTGTGAGGTTGCTCTGGCTCTCAAAGCTACAAGAGGTAGAGCTGGGATCTGAGCGCAGCTCCCTCTGACCCCCATCCCGCCTTCCTTACCTGTGGTGCCTAGAGGTCTCCTATGGTTCTAATCTGATCCATGGATACATTTTGTTTGATCATAGTATTTTTAAAATGCACTAACTTCTGTGGGGAATAATAATTCTCCCAATTTTCAGCACCCCACCTCATGAGAGGAGTATGTGATCCTCACTGTTGACATCGGAGCTGGCTATCAGCTTGGCTTTGACTAATTCAGGGTAGAGAAATCACAGGTGCTCATTGCTTTTGACATGTGGTTCAGGCATTGCCCCCTTTCTTTTGCTATAAGAACAGCACATCCAGCTGAAGGCTGCCCCTTCAGCCTGGACCTGAGAGTGAAGTCACGTGGACAGCTTCCGCAGACTGGCGCCGGGAGCCACGCTGCCATTGACCCCGCAGAAGTGCAGGGCAGGAGCGAGAGGGCACCCTGTGTGTTGGGACCTCACGGAGGGTTTGGGCTGCTCCTCACCACAGGACAAACTAGCAAAAGCTGTCTGTTACAGCTTCTGCTGCTTACGACTTTGGAAAATTCACATCCAATTCTAAATTTCTGGCTTCTTTTGAAAAAATCAGATTTGGAGCTCACATTGTCATGTGGTCATTGGTGACCTCACAGTACCTGTGTCCTTAGACAGAGCCCGTGTCTCCCCAGGAGCCACCACCCCACCCATCTATCCTGTTCACTCTTTCCTGCCCTAGCCATGGGCTTTTAGGCCAAATCTCCAGTTTTGCTAAGACCTGTTTGTGCTGTGCCCTGGGCCCGTGCCCTTTGTGAATCTTGGAAGAGACAGGAAACTGCCGGTCTCCCTCCTGGGACTCTGGGTTGCAGCTGGTCCTCGGTGGCAGTCCCGGTATGTGATCTAGGATGCTGCTGCTTCCCTCTGCAGAGCTCTGATTTTTCCTCCTTGAGGCGCAACCAGGAAACCTCAGGGCACCTCTGCAGTGGCACTCTGGCTAGAGACCCAGCTGGGCCTGTAAAATCTGAAGCCAGGAGAGCTGGGTCAGTCATAACCAGGTTCCTCCCACCAGAGGCCACAGAAAGCCACAGTAGAAGAGAGGTGGATAGATAGGACCTCCCTCACGGACACACTCATGAGTTCAGAAGGAACGGACGCTCAGACAGTACCTGCTGGGACAGGGGCTGCTTCCAGGGTTGGTGAATGACACAGAGGCTTTGGGTGCACGTCTACCTGCCTGGGTTCCTCACAGAGCACAGAGACTAGTCTGAACTGCTCTCCAGACACTGCCCACTTCTCTCCAGTCCTGTCCATCAGCTGTGACCCCTTAAGCCCTTCCTCAACTCCAGTGATCGCTTTCGGTAGCCACTGGCCAGGCCTGGGAGAAGATTGACTAATTTGGTTTACCTAGAATCCATTGTGAATGCAGATTGGCTGAATTTGAGAGGTAGAAAAAAATCAGCCAACAGAAGGCAGGAGCCATAGTACCTCTGAAGAATGTCAAGTTAGTCTGGTGACCTGTCTTAGGGCACACAGGGAAGGGATGTTTCTAGAACCTGGATGGATTTCTTTAAAAAAAAAAAAAAAAAAAAGGAGAAGGAGAAGGAGAAGAAGGGGAAAAAGAGGAAGCGGAAGATAGCCGGGCGTGTGGCGGGCGCCTGTAGTCCCAGCTACTTGGGAGGCTGAGGCAAGAGAATCACTTCAGTGGTTCTCAGCCTTCCTAACGCCTCCTGATGCCGCGACCCTTTAATACAGTTCCTCATGTTGTGGTGACCCCACCCATAAAATTATTTTCGTTGCTACTTCATAACTGTAATTTTGCTGCTGTTATGAATCGCAATGTAAATATCTGATATGCAGGATGCATTTTCATTGTTACAAAGGGGTCATGACCCACAGGTTGAGAACTGCTGATAAGCCCAAGAGTTTGAGGTTGCTGTGAGTTGTGATGCAACAGTACTCTACGGAGGGTGACATAATGAGACTCAGTCTCTAAATAAATAAATAAACAAACAAACAAATAAATAAAATAAAGAAGAGGAGAAAGAAGAAGAAATTACTTAAGTTACACTTGAATACATTCTCCTTGAAAAAATAAATCAATGACAATTAGTGAGTGCTTGATAAGTGCCAGACGCCATGCTAAGTGATCTGCATATATACACATATCATCTCATTTAATTCGAACAATGATTTCGGTGAGATAGACACTAGCTCTATTTCACAGATGAGCAAACTGAGGGATAAAGAGAGGTAACTAACTTGCTCCAGGTCACACAGCTAGCGAGAGGCTGGGTTTACACTGAGTGGCCCGACTGCAGAGCCAGCTCATGACCAATGCACATCCTACCTCTAGACCACACAGATGCATCCAGAGTGAAAAGCAAAAGCTCTCTTCACACAGTTTTATATGCCTCAAAGATTTCATAATTTTAAAAGATGAAAAGGAATATTTCTTTTAAGTCTCTTCTCCCCCAAATCCTGTCTCCAAGGGTAAATACTGCTTATTAATTTTGTGGGTATATTTCTGGAATTTTTGAGATACAATGTATGTCTATATCTCAAATGCATATTAATTACATTAATATTCTACAAATTTACATTTTTTCACTTAATTATGGAAACCTAACTTGTCCGTCCACAGATTTCTCTCTGTCACTACATGGAGGGTCATTCATTTTGATGCTGCCCAGTATTCTGCAATGTTAATGAACACACGTACCACAATTTAACCATTCAAACATTTCTTTTCATGAACTGTTTAGATAGCTTCACCTTTTTTTTTATAACAATCATGCATGAATTTTCTAAATATTTCTCCACACCCTCCCTGACAGCAGATATCATTAATCTCTTTCATATTTTCCAGACTAATGAGCAAAAATGATATTGTATTGTTATATTAATGTGCATTATCTTGATAACCAGAGAACTTGAGCATTTTTTAATATGTCTGCCGTTCACTTGAATGTCTTCTTCAATGAATAGCTAAGACTATTTTATATATAACTCTCTGAACTCCCGATGAAAAAGATGTTTTTTGAAGTAAGTGAACTGAGCAATTTTGGATCTGAATGACATTGCTATTTATCTCATTTACAATGAAAAAGATTCTCGTTTTAATGAGTTTGATATTAATGATACTAACATTTCGCAGTAAAATATCTTATAAATTCAGAGTGGGGGGGGAAGCAATCTTAGAAGTTATTTAAAGGCCCAGCATTGCATTCAGATTTCATGGTACACCATGGTTATATGGTTTCTAAAAATGTCTATAGCCAAAAACTAAAACCCCACAGTGACCGGGAATTAACAGAATGCATAGGGACAGTTGTAGATATTTATTTTCCTGGATTTTCAAGAATAGATAATTTCAAAAGAAAAAATGTAGTTCACAAACATTTGTAATTTTCCCCTAAATTTGTCATCCTTGTGTTGCTGACAACTGCCCTTGCCTGGTTGAGCACACAGATATGTTGTACTAACAAGGCATATTGGGTTGAATAGTGTCCCCTCCAAATTCATGTCCACCTGTAACCTATGGATGTGACCTTAAGAGGGTCTTGGCAGATGCAATCAAGTTGAGAGGAGGTCACACTGAGTTAGGGAGGGCCCTAATCTAACAACTGTTGTCCTTTTAATGAGAGAGGGAGCTCCAAAGACACAGACAGACAGGAAGACAGAGGCCATGTGATGACAGAGGCAGAGATCAGTGTGCAGCAGCCACAAACC
Organism: Loris lydekkerianus; assembly: GCA_963574355.1. Taxonomy (NCBI): domain Eukaryota; kingdom Metazoa; phylum Chordata; class Mammalia; order Primates; family Lorisidae; genus Loris; species Loris lydekkerianus. The sequence continues at coordinate 13,766 of CAUYPK010104665.1, read as the reverse complement.
CAGCAGTGTCAAGGATTTCTGGGAGCTTCCAGAAACTAGAAAGTGGTAATAAAGGATTCTCCTCGAGATCCTTAAAGAGGTTCATGGCCCTGCTAACACCATGTTCTCAGGCTTCCAGCCTCCAGAACTTTGGGAAAATAAATGTCTGTTGTTTGAAGACACCTAGTTTGTAATACTTTATAGCAACAGCCCTAGGAAACTAATCCACAGAGTTATTTGCTAAAAACAAGTTGGACATTGGGGAGAGTGAGGAGGACAACATTTCTGTGGGTCCTTTGGTGAGGGGGCTCTTCAATGACAGGGCACCAGTTCCCATCTGGAAGCTTCTGAAACCTGAAGATTCCCTAGGCCAGTAGGCTGTGGCATAAACTTATGTTTCTAGCATGGATAGCATTTGTTGGTATCAATATGTAGCTAGAATATTCAAAAAGCTGAGAAGGGCACAGGTTAGAATGTAGCAGGGGAGCTGCTCTTTCTCTCCATGTCACAGATGTGGAAGAACCCCCTGGACAAAGGCCACTGGACAGGAGGGTTCTCCACCAGCTTCCTCTGTACCCCAAACTAGGCACAGTGACTGAGGACAGGGGTGGACTAGATATCCTCCCCTAGGAGCAGTTGTTGTTATTTCAGATCCTCTGCTGCGGTACTAGCCATCCCCCCCATGCCTCCCCCTCCTCTGGACCTGGAGTTCAGCAGGATCTGAAGGTCCCAGAGCTGAGAGAAATGACTGAAGTTCTGAGAAACATCTGAAGCTGGTTCTTGGGGCCCCACTCAGGGCCCCTCACAGCAGCCATTCTCTGCATAGTTCACCCCCGCCCCAGCTCCCTTCACTGCATACCCCACTGCAGAGAAAGGAGATCAGGGTCTGGGGTGCAGACCCTCCCTGTCTGGCTCCAGGTAGGGGGAGCTTATCTGCTCAACTACAGGCTTGTGGGCTTTACTGCCACAAAGAACGTGCTACAGTTCCAAGAGAGGGTGATGGACGTCTACGCGATGTTAGCAGCCACCTATTACCAGCTCAGAGGCGTGGCTGGCACATCACAACTGAGCCCCCAGGAGCACTGAGGGCACCTGGTTCTACGCTGGGATAACCTGTCCTGGACACATGGGTCAGGGACCTCCTATCCCCACCAAGGCCTGGAGTGTCCATGCTCACGCTCTCTGAGACAGACAGCACTTGGGTTTTCAGGTGACAAGCCTTTCTGTAAGGCACACTGACTCATTCCATGACTAGAGCTCACTGAGGCTCCATGGTGGAGCCAGGGGCTGGGCCCTGCCTGGAGCGGTGGCCAGCCCTTGGGTCTTGCTGGAGGGTCTGATGGTGACTGGACCACTGGACTGGATCCACTGACTGGTGGATTCGCTGCCCCCAAGTGTGTCCACAAAAACTCTGTCTGTCTCCTGAGTCCCAAAGCTGCACACAAGCCAGGAACCTGGAAAGAACAGCTGTTTTGAAGGCCCCTTGAAGGGTTTATGAGAACTTGCAGCATTCTGAACACATTACGCTTCCTGGATTCAAAATCTGGGGTATGGGGACATGGCAAAATTTCTGCCTACAGAAAAATCCACACCCTAAGTGTACAGCTTGTTGAATTTTTACACAATGAACACACACCTACGGAACCCAGATCAAGTGGTTGGATATCATTCCCACCCTAGAAACACCCTCATCTTCCTCATCTCCTTCCAGCCCCTGGCTCCGACCCCAAGACTACCCACCGCCCTGGCTTCTTACAACGTGGGTTTGCCCGTTTTTGAACTTCATGTGAATGGAATCAGCATTACTCCCCGGTGTCTGGCTTCTTTGCGGTAGCATTACTCTATGGGATTTATTCCCATTTCTCTTTAGTTTTACAGAAAAGGAGTAGGGGTGGTTGGTGAAAGGAAGTGGAAAGCTGGGGAGTAATCCAGTAGGTGACCTCCATGCTGTGCAATTCCAAAGAGGAGCTGGCCCTCCATCTGGACTTGCACTTGACCTGTGGAAGGGCCAGGACTTGAACAAGGGAGTCTCATGGAATGTGGTGGGAGTGGGAAGTATTCCAGCTCTTCTGGAACTTTCCTTTGAACATGTAAGGCCCTGGAGAAGGGAGGAGTTTGCAGAAGTTGTGTGAAGTGGTGTGAGGCTTCCTCAGGGGCCTCCTTCTGGAATTATTACCCTGGGTGACTGAGGGAGCTGGGGAAGGGATTGAGTGGTGGAAGTTACATTGGCCATGTCAACAGTAAAGGGTCTGTGCAGACATGCCCCTGGTTGCAAAGCAGAATTTGTCTAGAAGAGAATGCATGCAAGTGGTGCCTGAGCCCAGAGCCTGAGGGACTCCAGACCCTCCCACAACTTGCCCCTCCCATCCCTGGGGACCCTTAACCAGCCCTGAGCCCAGAGGGATACACTCCCTGGCCAAAAGTTTGGTCCCTGCAGACAGCTTAGAGGTTGCTGAGAGCATGCTCCAAATGTGAAGCCAAGAAATATGGGCTTTGGCCTTGGACCTGTCACTAACCAGCGAGGTGTCTGGGCCTCATCAGCTGAGCCTTATCCCATCTCTGTAAACTGATGTCTCCAATGGCAGCCCCTTCCTGGCTGTTCTTGGAAACACAAAGAGGCCCCTGCAGTTAGCATCAGAGCTCCTCCTGCCCTAGCAGAAAGGGTGGCTTCATTTTCTCTGGGCCCCCAGGGAGCTCCTGGGGTTCAGTTGTGCCTGAGTGGCTGGCATGGTGGCCAACACTTGCTGGAAGCACCTGTAGCCCATCAGGAGCCCTGCCAGCTGTAACTCCCTCAGTCTGGGATGGAGAGCACAGCGGAGGAAGAATTTGGAAAAGCTCTGAGAACCCAGGCACTGATGGCACCTTGCTGAGAGTGAGGGACAGGAGAAGGCGGGTGTGGGGAGGAATTGCTAGTGCCCTCTCTGACTTAATTAGACTGATATGGAGCTACTTGGTCACCAATTTAAAGCTCCCAGATGATCCCAGTGTGCAGCCATGGATAAGAGCCACTGTACACTGCCACATGTTCAAGGACAGGGGATGGCTCCAGCAAGCTTCCTTGAGAGTAAAGCTGGAGCTTTCTGGCTCTGGTCTATCAAATCTCTCCTTTCTGGGGCTTCCTCTCTCTGCAGCCTGTCATTCCAGACTTGTCCCTCCCCCTTCCCAGCCAGCCTGCTCTCCTGAAGACAGTGGTTCCCACCCGGCCTTGCAGGAAAGTGCTCAGGGGCTCTGCTGACTTGCTTTGCAGTTTGCTGTGGCTTCAGGGAGAATGACTGTTTCTTCTTTGCTATCAAGGGTGCTGCTGTGAGCAGTCATCGACCCCTCCCAGACACAGGTGTGAGTGGGCTCTCTGTGGGGTCTGCCCAAGTGATGGGGTAGTGACTGTGGAGTGGGCCTTGGAAGCAGCAGTCTTGCATTATCCCACCCCTGCCCTGAGCCCCAGCTCCCTGTCCGGGCTGGAGGGACCACCTGCTAGTCTTTGGAGAAGCTGGAGGAGACATGCTAGTCCTATTTCAGGGGATCTCTCAACTCAGTCTACAGCCTGAGCAGGCTCTTCATGGCCCCATGGCTCTCACCCCCATTGTGTTCCCTCCCAATTGAGCCAGTTTCCTTCTTTTTTCTTTTGGCTTATACCCATTTTCTGCACAATAAGAACTCTGATGGACTGTGTAAATAACAAAATATCCACCTGATAAGGCTTAAACACGTAGGACTTACTGTTCTCACTAATGAGGATTCTGTAAATTCAGTTCTAGAATTATTTTAATAACCCAACAGTGTAACAAAGATCACAGATTTTCTCTTTCCTCTCAATATCCTTGGTACCTGGCTCTTCATCCTCATGCTTGTGGCCTAATAGTCACAAGAGGGCTGCCACAGCTCCTGCTATCATGTCTGTTTTCAAGGCAGGAAGAATAAAGGAAAGAAAGGGACCAACTGGGCAATGCCTGTGGATCAGTGGGTAGAGTGCCAGCCCTACATACCAAGGGTGCGGGTTTAAACCCGGCCCTAACCAAATTGCTACAAAAAAAAATAGCTGGGCATTGTGGTGGGTGCCTGTAGACCCTGTTACTTGGGAGGCCAAGGCAAGACCCCAGGAGTTGGAGGTTGCTGTGAGCCTGTGTGATGCAATGGCACTCTACTGAGGATGATAAAGTGAGACTGTCTCTATCAAAAAAAAAGAAAGGGACCAGCCATGTTTTCTCCTTTAGCCAGAAAAGCAGAGGCTTTTGCAAAAGTCCTTTGGCAGAGTTTCTTTTATATATCTGTATCAATTTTCTATTGCTGCTGTAAAAACTGCCACAAACTTAGTGGTTCAAAACAACATAAATTTATTATCTTCCAGTTCTGAAGATCAAAGTCGGAAATGGGTTTCACAGGGCCAAAATTAAGCTGTCAGCAGGCCTGTGTTCCTTCTGGAGGCTCTAGGGGGAAGGTCCGTTTCCTTGTGTTTTCCTGTTTCCAGACACTTACTGCTTTCCTTGGCTCATGGTTCCCATCCATCTCCAAGTCCAGCAATGGTCAGTCAAGCTTTCTCATGCTGCATCACCCTGACGTGAGGATGCCCAAGCATTTGCAATTACTTTGGGTTGCACAGTTGACTGTGACTCTGTTCTAGAAGTCAACCAAATGGCAGATTCAACATAAATTATTCCTAGTAACTGTCCCTGCCTTATCCTATTTCCTTTGGGGCTAACTTGCTAGTGTGTGGTGCTGGCAAATAGTAAATACAGCTTGCAAGTCTCTTCTGTAAAATCAGTATATGGCCAAGAGGCTCTGTGAATTCCCTTCCTGCTGTGATTACTATGTGGAGTCCTGGTCAAGCTACTTTTGTATCTTTAGGGATCTGGCTTGGCACTTTCTTGTGTCTAAAAGATGGACTAGGAATATAAAGAATGCATAATCTGCAATTTTCACACTCACAGAATCACTCAACTTCTCTTAAGTTCAGTTTTCTCTAGTACACATTACCCACCCTCTTATTGGCTGGGTGACATTAGCAACCCTGTTTTACCTGGGTCTCTAACTACCCAACTTGGGGCATTAATGTGACTGTAAAGATGACATCCGTGTATAAGGCCTGTGCTAGGCACTCTGTGGAGGGTAGCTGTTATTGTTCTCACTAAAAGAGGAGTTTTTGTTCCTAAGAAAAGGAATGAAAGAAAAAATTTGATGATCTGTGACTAAAGAAAACCAGCTGTTTTTAGAGTGGTAACAATAAAAAAAAAAAAATTATGAAAAGCAAACATCTTGACATTTTTAGTTGCAGATTTTTCTTATTCTGCATTTTCCACACCCAGAGTGGCTGGTCACCCTTGCATATGATAACTAGTACACAGTGTGCCTCCTAATTAGGGGGATACTTGTTTGCATTTTCCCTTTCAAAACATTGCATAAGATTCTCCAGCACTGTATGAATAAGGCCCTGTAAATGTCACATAGGACTCAAGAAACTGCTTTTGCAAATTTGTTGGCAAATTTGCATAATTCATCATTTCAACCCAAGATCCCCTAGCTTTGTACTGTCCAAGATAGTAGCCGCTAGCCATATGTGACTAATAAATTTAAATTAATTGAAATTAAGTGAAATGAAAAATTCGATGTCTCAGCGGCACATGTCACATTTCAGGTGCTCAATAGCTACATGTCACACATGTCACAATGTTCTGTAACAGAGCAGATTACAGAACATTTCCACCATCACAGAAAGTTCTGTTGGACAGTGCTGCCCCAGACTGATTCACTTAGCTTTTAATAAAAATAAACCTTTAAAAAAATACAGCCTGGCAGCTGAAGAGCTGGTTCTGATAAAAGGGCCATCTGCCACTCTGGCAAAGACCATTTTCCCAGGAATGTATTTCATGGGAGCGGAGCCAGCCTGGTAACCTACAGGTGGAGGAGATTTTATAAAGCCGTCTTCCGAGGTTCACAAGGGTGCCACTGGGAATAGTTTTCCATCCAAGTTAAGCGCCAGCAGCTTCTTGACTGATAGCTTAAGTAGTCACCATCCCCAGGTGGAGACTGGAAGAGTGACCTCTCAGATCTGGAGCTTCAATAGACTCGGCGCCTTGCCTGGAGCAGTTAAGGATTGCTGGCTTTCCTTGCACTCTTCCCTTGCCTCAGATAAGGTGACAGGCATGTCCTTGCCACTTCTTCTGTCCATCTGTCAACTCCTCCCCAGCTCTTCTCCTCTTTCCTCTCCTGCAGCTCTGTGACACACCCCCAGCACTTCCCTTGCAAAACTCCAGGAGCACTTGCTACCCCCTAGTTGTCTGTGGACTCTCCTCCTCCCCCATCAATAGAGGGCCGGGCCCCATGGTTTTCACCCAGCCCCGCATGAACACTGAGTCTGGACACTGAAGACATTAATTAGCAGAACCTGATCCTTGTAAACGCTGCAGGGTCCACCTGAAGAGTTCTATGGTGTCACGTTGCCCTACACCCTGAGAAAACCCAACAGCGGGCTCTGTGCTGGCCGCTCACTGCAGCTCCTTCAGCTATGGTGGGGGCTCCTGCCTGGGAGGGGCGCAGCAGGACTAAAGGCACATTACCCACCCTCTTATTGGCTGGGTGACATTAGCAACCCTGTTTTACCTGGGTCTCATTTTTTGCAAAATGGGGCTATGAATAGTATAAACCCCCTGGAGTGGCTGAGGGAATTAAATATAATAATGCATGTAAAATGCCTTATTAACATTCTCAGTAACAGCCTAATTGTTCTGGGAAGTAGCTTCCTTACTCTGTTCATGCCCATATTCTTACCTTTGACCTTCAGTTTCCTGGTTTATTTATTGATTTATTTTATTTATTTATTTTTTGAGGCAGAGTCTGTTGCCCAGGCTAAAGTACTGTGATGTCAGCCTAGCTCACAGCAACCTCAAATTCTTGGGCTCAAGGGATCCTCCTGCCTCAGCCTCTCATGTAGCTGGGATGACCGGTACCTGCCACAACACCTGACTAATTTTTCTATTTTTAGTAGAGATGGGGTCTTGCTCTTGCCCAGGCTGGTCTTGAACTCCTGAGCTCAAGGGATCCACCTGCCTCGGCCTCCAAGAGTGCTAGGATTATAGGTGTGAGCCACCGTGCCTGGCCTACTTTCTGTATTTAGTCTGTCAAACTAAGCATCTCCCAAACATCACTTGTCTTGGCTTTCTTTGGCCCCCATGGTGAGCACCTCCCTCCTCTGCGTGTCTGTCCTGGGATGTTGAGTGTCCTTCGGAAATAGCCCAACTCAACTGGATGACTGTGCCTTGTTTGGCCTGTGTATGCTCAGTAAATGTTGGCTAGTTGCAATTGCTGTTCTCAGAGACACTAGCTCCCTGGGAATATGTTGGGCTGATTCCTTAGTGCAGGCTTCCAGGGAGCTAAACACCTCCAGCTTAAATGGGGTGTGTTTACAGGAAGAAGGGGAAGAGTGTTAGGAAAATTGAAAAGAGTGAGCCTTCTGAGAGCGTCATGTATCACTGGGGATAACAAAACAAAATCTTCCACTAAAATGGCATTTGGGAAAAAGGAATTTGGGAGCAATGAAACTGTCGATGGTCAAAAAGCAATGGTTTACAATGTTGTAAGTGCAACAGGTATTCGCTTAATGTCTGTTCTCCAAAATCTGGAAAAAACAATATTTCCCCAAATTTCCTGTCTTCTGTACTAGCGAGACACTGTTAGAACCATAGCCCAATGATACAGTCAGAGACATTGTCAAGTTTTATGCACAAGACTACCACTGGCAGCATGTGTTTACAAAGAGGAGAATTTAGAGACAGCCTGAATACGTATCCAGCAATGGAAAAATGCTTTTGAAGTAGAACTCTATTACTATTAACTCAATGGAATATCATGAAACATTGAAAATATTAGTATTAAAAAGGATTTAATGGTGTGAGAAAATAAACATAATGGTAAATATTATAAAAAGGACAGAAAGGTGTTGGGGTCACAGCAGGAGTGGGGAGTGAGGGTTATTCCACTTAACGGAAGATGGAGTCAGAGCATTGCATTCACCTGCTTTAGCCACCAGGCCCTGGGTGCCTTGGTTTCAGGTGGCACACTAGGACACAGGGACTGTGCAGAGCAAGATGCAGAGAGAGATCTCAACTTCCGGGTTGCATCAGCTCATCGGCATCCGCAGTTCCCCGACAAGATTGAACCTGAGGGCTGGCTGTGGGCTGCGGTTGCTCTTGGCCACAGTTGTGGGAATCCTAGACCTCCCTTTGACGTTTCACACAGCTGCATGTCACCTTGGCGGACACGGTGATGCAGAGCCAGCTTCTATTGAAATAGTTTTCAGTTTTATGAATGGCTGACTCAGCGTCCAGCTGGCTCCATTCTTAGTGAAACTCCCATCTCGTTGGGTATCTACTCCCCTGCAGCTCCAGCCCCAGCAGAGAGTTAGGGACCCATCAGTTTAAGCTCATCAAAGCTTGCCCTTCCCTGGAGGCCTTATTGGTCCAGGACAAGCAAGTGACCTGAACCGAGGCTGTTAGATTGAAGGGGAATCCGAGTGCACCTGCACCACGCAGGGGACAAGCCTGAGGGCAAGGCTGAGGCACAGTGAGGAGCAGAAGAGGACGAGGGGCCACCACCCTGCTGTTGGCTCTCAGCTAAGGACAAGCTCACTTTTCTTGTTAGCTTGCATCTAAGCTTCTGATAGCAGTGGGGAAGCCAGAAGAATGACAGACTTGAGGTTGTGGAATTGGATTCTAGCCTTCATCTGCTACCAGCTAACCATAACCTTAAGAAATCTCTCAATGTCTCTGAGCCTCAGTTTAGTCTCCTGTAAAATGGGAATGTTGGGTTAAATAATCTCCCAGATTCCTTTCAGTGCAAATGTTCCAAGACTCTTGATCTCTACAATAGCAACTTACACAATTTTCTAATTCCTTTACTAAAAATAACCTTTGTACACAGAGCATACAAAATCCACTTGCCTTGATTTAAAACAAAAACAAAAAATGACCAAATTTTTAACTCTGCTATTCTAAGTTGTCTCTGAGCCCTGAAGCGTTCCGCAGGGTGCCCGGTCAGCCTGCCTGCTCCCTGGGCCACTCTTGTGCTCAGGGACTGTCTGAAAAACCACCTGTCCTTTCAACCACAGAAACATGAAGAGAAAAAGGACAACCCCAAAGATGTTGCCATCACCCAGATGCCAGCAACAAAGCCCTGATGCTGCCTGAGCCTTGCTAAGTAAGCTCCAACCTCACACCCTGCTGTGAAGAGGGACGTATAGCATCACTTCCAGATAAGTTTGTCAGTTCTTTGAGGTCTAAACTGAGTGTCATCTTTGACAGCTTGGCTGCAGTAAACACTTTGATTTCTAAGGATAAAGAGAAATGATTTGGGGAGGTGATTTCATTTCACTGGGTCTCTTCTTAAAAACAAACAAAACAAACAAACAAAACAAACAAACAAAAAAAAAAAAACTGGCTTCTTTCTTTTTTGTGGCATGGGGAGGGACTTTTATTGTAGGGCTATGTCCAAGGTCAAAGGATGAGAAAATCGATGAGACATTCTGAATGGCCCTACGTGGGAGTTACTCCCACATGCAGCAGAGGCAGAGAGGCCCCCACAGCTTCTGTGCCAGTGCAGAGGACTCTCTTCCAAGGCCAAGCCTGGGTCTATACAGAGGGCAGCCTGCCTGCTCGGGCTCCAAGGTAGTTTGTCTCTCTCTTTTTTTTTTTTTTTTTTTTTGACAAAGTCTCACTTTGTTGTCCTCAGTACAGTGCCATGGCCTCATAGCTTACAGCAACCTCAACTCCTGGGCTCAAGCAATCCTCTTGCCTCAGCCTCCTAACTAGCTGGGACTACAGGTGCCTGCCATGATGCCTGGCTAGTTTCTCTATTTTTAGTAGAGATGGGGCTTGCTCTTGCTCAGTCTGGTCTCGAACTCCTGCGCTCAAGCAGCCCACCTGCTTTTGCCTCCCAGGGTGCTGGGATTATAGGCGTGAGCCACTGGGCTTGGCCTGGCTCGGATGTGTTCTCTTCTTTCCACTTCTGGAGTTTACATCTGTAAGTATATTTATACAGATTTCCAGCTTGCCCACCAGCCCAGGTCTATACACCCAAGGCCCCCTGTCTCGCAGCAGCCTGGTAAATCCATATAAACATCGGCATCACTGTCCCGCTGGCTGCTGTGGTGCCTGCTTTCTAAGAAGCCCAGGGAAGACCTGAGCCTGGAATCGATGCTGAAGCCAACAAAGGGATTCCCTTTATTTTCAGCAAATGCTAAGCCCAAGTCTAAGCACCCCATAGGGTGAGGCGCCAACCCCAATCCCAATTTCTAATTATAAAATCAATACATGTGAGAATTTAGAAAATACAAAAAAATCATAGAGAAAAAAAAGTGAAATCACTCATTATCCAGAGATAGCCCTTGGAGTATATTTTTTCAGCCTTTTATATTTATATACACATATATATGTGTACTCACATCATGTACATGTACATATATATATATACATGTGTGTACATATACACAAACACATCATACATGTATATATGTATGCGTGTTTACATATACACATATATAGACAATGCCAAAAAATGTATACACATTTTAAGAAAAAAACTATATTGAAATTGTAATACTCAATATATACCAATAACAAAAGATAAATACAAGTCACGTTTGAGCACCTTTTATAACTGCAAAAAGTCAAACATGACTTGAGTATTACAATTTTAATACTGTTTTTCTTTTCTTAAAATGTGTATACACTTTTTGGCATCCTCTATATATACAGATATGTCTGCATATGTGTGTGCATGTTTTAACAAAAAGAGGACCACCCATACACACCCCTTTACACCCAGCAATTTGCTTCATTCCTTAACAGATATATGGGGATTATCTTTCCCAATGCATGAGCGCTCACCTTCAGCATCATCTTCATGATCTCAAAATACCATACACATGACACACAAATCATTTACTTAACCAAATTCCTAGTGTTAGCCATCCAGATCCTTCCCATGTCTTCAAAAAGCATGTGGTTCCTATGCCAGCATCACAGATCCCCAGGTGACCTACTTACTGACTCAGACTCAGAGTCCTGGGCTTCCTTCCTGTCAATCCCGCTTGCTCCACAGGGCGAGTGGCTGAGCTCCCTGCTGCCAGCCTAACTGGAATGTGGTGGAACTGTGTTGGCGGTGTCGTTCCCAGCCTCACTTGTATCGGTACCTCCGGTGCCACACCTGTATTGGGTCAACTTCCAACTCCACCTGCCTTCATGTCATGAACTTTCACCAGCTTCATACAGAAGCCAGTTTCAAGTATGCTGTGATGGTAAACAGGCTTCTCCAGCCTGAGTTCACTGAGATGTCCAGAGAGAGGGCCTAGAGGCCAGGGCTCTGCCTCTCCCTGGCCTGTCCTCAGGGAGCAGGACCCCTGACTTGAACTCTCAGCTCTGTGAATGCAAGCCAAGCCCCCAACATGCTAAGTGGCTAGAGGCAGCATGTTATTAAATCCTCGGAATAACACTGGGAGGTAGCCACATTATCATCTTCCTTTTACATGAGGGAACTGAACACATGGTGACTTATCAAGGTCTAGTGGCTTAGAGGATCTGGAGTTTAGACTGAGGTCTATCTGATACCATGCAACCTACTAACCTAGAGGCTTAACCAGTGCTACCTGCCCCACCTCCTCAGGATGTGGGCAGCCGGGCTGCATAATGGAACAAAGGCAACCCCTGCCCTTCTTCCCTTATTTCCATAGCTACCTTGTGTTAGGATAATAATGGAACTGCTGCCATGAAGAGTCCTGTAGATGCAATGGCTCCCCGCCATCACATTGAATGTCTAAAATTGAAACACACTTGTGCTGGCAAGGATGTGGAGCAGCTGGAACTTTCATGCATTGCTGAAGGGAAAGTTTGGACAACTGTACTGCAGTTTCTAATTAAGCTTAACAGACACCTAAGCTGTGACCCAGAAGTTCCACTGCCAGGAATCTATCCAAGAGAGATTAAAAATATCTACAGGTCTACAAAAAGACTCGTGTGAGACTGCAGCCACTCTGTTCGTAATAGCCAAAAGGAAGAAGTAATACAAATGTCTAAGAATAAGAGAAGGGATAAACAATTTGTGGTATATTCATTCATTGGAATTATAATCAGTAATAAAAAAAGAACAAACTTCTGATACCATTCGACAATGGAATCTCAAACACATTATGTTGAATGAAAGAAGGCAGATACAAAAGTGTACTGTATGATTCCATTATATGAAGGTCAAGAATACGCAAAACTGGGGCGGCACCTGTGGCTCAGTGAGTAGGGCGCTGGCCCCATACACCAGAGGTGGTGGGTTCAAACCTGGCCCCAAAAACTTCAAAAAAAAAAAAAAGAAGAAGAAGAATAGGCAAAACTAACCTGTGTAGAGAGAAACCAGAACCGTGTTTATCTGGCTGGGTGGGAGAGAGGTAACAAGGACCTAGAAAGGGTAATGAGATGGTTTCCTGGGGTGTCCTATATTAGGGGTGTCCAACCTGAGGTCTGCAGGCCACATACAGATTATTTGAGGCCTGTTGCGTATCAGTGAAAAGTATGCACAGACCTTTTCTTTTATTCTTCAGCCTTTGTTAATGTTTGTGTATTTAATGTGTGACCCAAGACAACTCTTATTCTTCCAATGTGTAACAGAGGAAAAAATAAAGGTTGGACACCTCTGTATACAGTGTTTTGGCTGCTGATTACAGGGTTGTATACTTTTGCCAAAATTTGTGAAACTGTACACTTAAGATTTGTGTCTTTTACGGTTCGTAAAGGATATCTCAATAAAGTAATGTTGACGTTATAAATATGCAGGGACTTAATAAAGTAAAAATGTATTTCTCTCTCCAAATCAGTCCAAATGGATAGGTGAGCTCTGCTCCATAAACTCACCTAGGGACCCAGGCTAGGGAGTGGCTTTGTCATTTTTAGGACATTGTCCTCTGCGTGGTCAAAGGTGGGCCATCAAGTCCCAGCTCCAGCCAAGAAAAAGGAGGAAGAAACTTAAGGGAGGATGTGTCCTGAGCCACACCTAAAGGTGACACCCACACACCTTCTTCTCCCATTCAGTTGGCTGGGATGTGGCCACATGGCTACACCTTTCTGTAGGGAGATTGGAAATTACAGCCCAACTGTTGGAGGATAAGTGGGTTTGGGTAGATGGCTGGTAGTCTCTGCTGCTGCTTGGAAAACTCTTGAACCCACAGCCTTCTCTCTCCCCACTTCAGTATCTTGGCTAAGTTCTTTGTACTGCAGAGGAGTGCCCTGTACTTCATCCAAGAAAGCTCCTCCCACTCTGACCCCCAAGGAACAAATGACATTCTCTTTGCATCCAAACAGACTCCAGGTCTAGCTTGGTTTTCTTCTATTCTCTGTCCCCAAGATACCTCCTCACCACTCAGCAGCAGGGTGAGGCTCAGTACTACAGGGCACTCAGAAGCCAGCAGCCATGTGGCTCCATAATTCCCAGCCCCACAGATGCCAGACACAGCGGACTCTTCTGCCCCTGCCTGAAAAGATAGTCCCTGGAGTAACACCTTGAGATGAGGCTGGGGTGGGACAGGGACTGCCATGGGGTGAAGCTGGGTTGGGAGGGACAGGGATTGCCATGAGGTGAAGCTGGGGTGGGAGGGACAGCTACAGCCATGAGTTTAGGAGGGAAATGGTGGGCATTGTTGTGTTGCTGGGTTGTGTGGTAACGGTACGCACATGTTGTGAGGCTGGTGGGGTGGGACAGGGACTGCCATGAGGTGATGCTGACGGGGAAGGAAGGACAGTGTCCGCGATGAGGTGAGT